>CATIWR010172304.1:0-44010 GCA_949677035.1 Omphalea diandra
CGGGATTGAACGAGTATGGATTTGAAGAAGAGTGTACAAAATAAAAAAATTGTGTTTTATTTATTTATTATGATTATTAAATATATATATAAATGAAGAAAGTAATATATATATATATATATATATATATATATATATATATATATATATATATAAAACAAAATTATCAAATAATACAAATTGTTTTATTAAAGGGGAAAAATAAAATTACTAAATATTCTTGTGTACGGGGATTTTTGCTGAGCCGCATGTATGTTGCTGCTTTTTTTTAAGTCATGTGCAATCCAACGCACATATGTGTGTTGGTTGTCGCACATGCTCTGGACACAAAGTTTTGTGCAGGTGATATGCGCACATGATGTGCACATCACCGCACAACCTCTGTTGATTTTTTTTTTTTTTGTCTTTTTTTTATAAAACAAAAACACCCAAAAAATAAATAAATAAATAATCACATCAATTAAAACTCCTACTCAAATTACATGTTTATAATTTTGTATTAAAATATATATATATATATATATATATATATATATATATATATATATATGTATATATATAATTGATGTTCTAAATGAGTTTTTTTTTTTAGATTCCTTTGTGTTGTGCGTTGGTTGCCGCATAAGTACAGGACAAAAGGACCCAAGTGCGGTCCTAACCGTACATATGTGCGGTTTGGACCGTACAAGCAGTGCCACCAACAAATTTTTTGAAATTATTTGTGCAGTGGCCTACACATGTGGTGCGGCAGAACCGCATAGATTCTTTTTTTTTTTCATAAAATTTAAGTTGAGCAATTTTACTCAAAATTGAGAAGGTCTAACTTCTCATAAACTATTTTCTCATCAAAGTCACCTCCAAGATAGAGCTTCATTCGATGATCATTCATTTTAAATGCACATTTTTCAGGATGAGTTACCTCGACTGTGCCATAAGAAAACATTTGTTTGATGGTGAATGGTCCGAACCATCTAGATTTGAGCTTACCCAAAAATAATTTGAAGTGAGAATTATAAAGTACTTGATCTCCTTCATTGAATTGCTTAGATTGACGAATCCTCTTATTGTGATACTTCTTGGCCCTCTCCTTATACAATTTGGAGTTTTCACATGCCATTAGTCGTCATTCCTTGAGTTCATTCACTTGATGTTTTCGATTTTCACCTGCAAGGTCAAGATTAAAATCAAGAAGTTTGATAGCCCAATACGCTTAATGCTCAAGCTCTACAGGCAGATGACATGTTTTTCCATAAACTAATATATACGGTGTAATGCCAATAGGTGTTCTATAAGCCCAAAGAGCATCATCTAACTTAAGGGACCAATCTTTCCTAGATTATGTAACCGTCTTTTCAAGAATCCGTTTGAGATCCCTATTAGCTACCCCAACTTGACCACTCGTTTGAGGGTGATATAGGGTTGCGACTCTATGTGTAATACCATACTTTTGAAGCACCTTTTTGAATTGCACATTACAAAAATGAGTACCCCTATCACTTATTATTGCTTGAGGTGCACCAAAACGCGAGAATAGTTTCTTAAGGAACTTAACTATAACCCTAGCATTATTTGTGGGTAATGTTTGTGCTTTGAACCACTTAAAAACATAATCTATAGCAACTAAGATGTTTTTATTTCCAAATGAAGTAGGGAAAGGGCTTATGAAGTCAATACCCCAAATATCGAATATTTCACATACCAAAATATAGTTTTGAGGCATTTCATCATGGCGAGAGATATTACCTGATCGTTGGCAATTATCACATTGCTCTACATACCTTTGGGCATCCTTATAGATAGTCAGCCAATAAAAACCTGATTCGTAGACTTTTTAGGCTGTCCTATTTGCACTATAATGCCCTCCAGCAGGTCCAACATGGCAATGCTCTAAGATTTTCCATTCTTCCGAAGTTGGGACACATCTCCTTACAATTTGATCCACACAAATTTTGAACAAGTAGGGATCCTCCCAAAAGTAATTCTTCAAATCCGAAAAGCACTTTCTCTTTTGATGATGAGACATTCCCTTTGGTAGAACTTCACCTGCCAAGAAATTTGCTATGTCAACAAACCACGGAACATCTAAATCACTTACCTCTTTAATGCTATAAAGATGCTCCTTAGGAAATTGATCATTGATTTGGGCTTCGTCGAGCTTTTCTAAATTATGATTCTCTAAACGAGATAGATGGTCAACTGCTAAGTTTTTAGCACCCTTCTTATCACGGATCTCAAGATCAAATTCCTGTAACAGTAAAATTCATCAAATTAATCTAGGTTTTGCATCTGACTTAGTGAGCAAATAATGCAGAGCAGAGTGATTAGTATAAACAATGACTTTGGACAATATCAAATAAGATCTAAATTTATCAAACGCGAAAACCATAACTAGTAACTCTTTCTCCGTAGTTATGTAATTCTCTTAGGTGTCCGTGAGAGTCTTGCTAGCATAGTAGATGGGCTGAAAATGCTTGTCTTTCTGCAATCCAAGAACTGTGTCAACTGTAAAGTCACTTGCATCACACATTAGTTCAAAAGGAATAGTCCAATTTGGTGCTACCATGATTGGGGCATTGGTCAATTTGTTCTTAAGAATGTTAAATGCTTCTAAACATTGTTGAGTAAAAACAAATGCCATATCTTTTTCAAGCAACTTAGATAAAGGCCTAGCAATCTTAGAAAAGTCCTTAATGAACCTCCTCTAAAACCCAGCATGCCCTAAAAAACTCCTAATTGCCTTAACTGAAGTCGGGGGTGACAACTTAGAAATAGTTTCAATTTTTGCTCTATCTACCTCAATCCCTATTCACAAGATTTTGTGACCTAAAACTATACCCTCTTGCACCATAAAATGATATTTTTCCTAATTTAACACCAAATTGGTCTCTTCACAACGTTTAAGTACTCTTTCTAAATTATGAAGGCATAAATCAAAAGAGTCACCAAAAATAGAGAAATCATTCGTGAATACTTCTATAATATTTTCCATGAGTTCATAAAAAATTGTCATCATGCACCGTTGAAAAGTAGCGAGTGCATTACATAATCTAAAAGGCATTCGACGATAAGCAAACATACCATAGGGACAAGTAAATATTGTCTTTTCCTGGTCATCTGGAGCAATAGCGATTTGAAAGTAACCAGATAAACCATCTAAGAAACAATAGTACATATGCCCTGATAGTAGCTCTAGCATTTGATATATGAAAGGTAAAGGGAAGTGATCTTTCCTTATGGCATCATTCAACTTTCGGTAGTCAATGCAAACTCTCCACTCAATGACGATTTTTATGGGAATCAACTCATTCTTCTCATTTGGAACAACCGTCACTCCTTCTTTCTTTGGAATTACCTGCACAGGGCTTACCCACGAACTGTCAGAAATAGGGTAAATTACTCCAGCATCAAGTAATTTAATCACCTTAGCTTTTACAACTTCTTTCATGTTAGGATTTAGTCTCCTTTGTAGTTGCATAACTGGTTTGAAGTCATCCTCCATAAGAATCTTGTGTGTGCAGAAAGAGGGACTAATTCCTCTTATGTCAAAAATCTTCCAAGCAATTACCCTGTTGTGTTCTTTAAGTACAGTTAAAAGTTTCTCCTTTTGCTCCTCTTTTAGATCAGATGCTATAATAACTAGAAGCTTTGAATCTTTTCCCAAAAATGTATACTCCAAGTGTGCAGGCAATTTCTTTAACTGTAATGTAGGTGGGTCTTCAATGGATGGTTTTAATTTGTGTTCCTCACTCCTATCAATCTCTTTAAAAGCTTTCTTCCTTATTATTGGTTCATTAGCCTCTAGATAGGATGCTTGCTCACTTCTCGCACCATCCTCTTTGCTTGTCTCTTCCCCTTGAACAAGACAATGCTCTAAAGCATCTTGAGAGATAATTGTCTGCATACAATTAGAAATAACACAATCCATAAAATTAATGAAATAACAAGTGTCATCTTGATCAAGTGAGTGTTTAAAAGCATTAGAAATTTTAAAGGTTACTTTTTCATCTCCAACCTTTAAAGTTAATTTACCCACACTAATTTCAATTAAAGCTCTACTTGTAGCAAAAAATGGTCAGTCCAAAATTAATAGAACCTGAACATCGACATCCATATCAAGTATGACAAAATCAGCGGGAAAGATGAATTTGTCTACATTCACCAACACATCCTTAATGATACCTTTAGGGTATTTAATTGATCTATTAGCTAATTGAATACTCATTTTAGTTGGTTTAATCTCCTTTAATCCTAACTTAGCGAATAATTTATAAGGCATTAGGTCTATGCTTGCTCCTATATAAGCTAAAGCCTTATCAATTGTCAAATCACCAATAAGACAGGGGATAGTAAAATGCTCTAGATCCTTGAGCTTTCGAGGTAGCTTATTTTGCAAGATAGTCGAGCATTCCTCACTATGGATCACTATAGATAACTCCTCAAGCCTCTTCTTGTTGGCTAAGAGTTCTTTTAGAAATTTTACATACTTGGGCATTTGTGAAAAAGCTTCAACAAATAGTAAGTTAATGTGAAGTTGTTTAAAGAGTTTAAAAAACTTACCATAATGTTCATCTAAGTGATCTTTCTTAAGTCTCGCAGGATATGGAATGGTAGGTTTGAATTCCCTAACTGGCTTAGGACATGCATCACCTTGGTCTCGGGTCTCCATTACACTCTTCTCTTTGACTTGAGCTTTAGGTCCAGCTTGTAATTCTCTTTCGCTCTTAAGGGTAATTGCCTTCACATGTTCCTTAAGATTCATCTTTGTATTGCTAGGCAAACTACCTTGTGGCCTTTCTGAAATTAGTTTAGCAAGCTGTCCAATTTGATTTTCTAAATTGTGGATCGAAGCTACTTGATTTCTCAAATTGTTTCATGATTCTTCAAAGTGGCATCTTGAGCTTGGAGTCGAGCATCGGAAGCTTGGATGAATTTAGTAATTAGCTCTTCGAAATTTGATTTCTTCTCTTGGGGTGGTTGTTGCTGTTGTTGATAACCTGGTGGAGGATTATTCCTTTTTTACCCTTGGTTCCCCCATGAGAAATTTGGGTGGTTTCTCCATCCTGGATTATAGGTGTTACTATAAGGGTTATTTTATTTTATTTTTTTTTATCTTAGAATGTTCCCCATATAGTCCACTTTCTCTTGTTACATTCCAAGCATATTAGGACAATCTTGGTTTTTATGTCTCATTCCACACGAGTCACATTGCAACACTTGACCCATTTGTGGTGCTAAAACCAATCCATCAATCTTCCTATTCAAAGCTTCAACCTGACTTGCCAAAGTTGTGATTAAATCAAGATTATACATACTAGCAGGTTTGTTACTTGAATTTGTTTGCCACTGATATTCATTCAATGTCATCTCCTCAATCAATGCTTGAGCTCCATCTGGTGTCTTATTGTTAAGAGAACCTCTTGCTGCTGCATCTATAATTTGACGAGTCATTTGATTCAATCCATAATGAAATGTCTCAATCTGAACCCAAGTGTCCAACCCATGTTGTGGGCACTTCTTCAATAAGTCCTTAAACTGTTCCAACATCTCATAAAGTGACTCAAAATCAGATTGAATGAACGATGGGATGTCATTCCTTAATCTTGCTGACTTCATAGGTGGGAAATACTTTAACAAGAACTTCTCTGTCATCTGGTTCCATGTAGTAATAAAACTTTTAAGAAGTGAGTTCAACCACCATTTGACTTTTCCCCTTAATGAAAATGGGAATAACCTTAAACGAATGGCATCATCTGTTACTCCATTGATCTTGAAAGTGTCGCATATCTCTAAGAAATCAGCTAGAAGGGAATTTGGATACTCATCTAGCAAACCATCACAATGCACTGACTATTGCACCATTTGAATGATATTCGACTTGATTTCAAAATTATTGGCTACAACAACGGAGTCATTATACTTGTTCCAACATCTATCACAATGGTTTTAGCGTAGTCAAATATAGTCCTTTGATGATCTACTATGATTACTATCTCTTAATTATGCTTAATCTTCTCTTGACGCTTTTGCCTTAAATTCTGATGAAAAGTTCTCTCTATTTCAGGATCTTCAGGTTCTAGCTCAATTGTGTTGCTTCGAGTCATAAATCGCTAAAGTCCCTGAAAAGAGTAGAAACCACAACAAAACTAAAACAAGAAGGTTAGAAGAAAAAAAATTATGCAAAATAAAAATTGGCTAAATTAATAGATATAAAGTGTTCCTAATAATTTAGTCCCCGACAACGGTGCCAAAAACTTGATATAGTATGAGGCCAGTACCTGCAGATCGAATAGGCAAGTGTACCTATCGAGTATAGTATAGCGCAGGAGTATTGAGTGTCGATCCCTCAAGGACTAAAAGTACTAGTATTAGCTCTTTCTCTATTATTTAACCAGTGAATTTAAGCCAATTAATTAACTAATTAAAAATTAAAATAAAATAATTCAATAAACTAGAATAATGAAAAAATGAACTATATAGTAGAAAAAAGTGACCAGTATGACAAATGACACTCAAGTATTGAATCCCCCTAAGATTTGCTAAGAAATTAAATTTCCAACAATACAATCTAATTCAATATTTATGGAACCGTGGAAATCCCTTTAGTATATTGAAGTCCTTCTCAAGATCATTAACATCTAATTCTAAGTTAATTAATTGGAATCTCTTCCTAATTAAAACCCCTAAAATTACATTATAGTTCTTTTGAATTTCACTATTAGGTTTGACTTTAATCTAAAAGATTTATGTTATCCCATCTCTAGGGGTACATGCAACTCCTTTCAATTGTGCTAAATCTATTTAGTAACTTGATTTCTCAATCTAAGTCTAAAGAATTGTAAAACGAGAATCAATACTTCGAACATATTAATTCAAGGAGATAAAGAGCAAACACAATTGAATTTCATAAATAATGTAAAGATTGTATTATCTAATGAAAATCACAATTCAAAACTCATCCTAGGATTCATCATACCCAAGTGTCTAACTAATTTAGTTCATAATGGAATTACTAGCCAAAATCAAAATAAAAAGAAAATAAAATAGAAAAGTTTGTATGATAAAACTCTTATATTCTTCAATTCTCTTCAAGTTTGATGGTTGGCTAATAATTCTCCTCTTATGGACAGCTTCTTCTCTAGAAAAATAAAAATAAATAAAAGAATTATTTCTAATAAAATAAACAAAAACTCTCTCTAGAAAATAATAATCCTAATAAATAAAACCTTATCATCTATTTATAATCTCCTACTCCCTTTCAAAATAGGAAAAACATATTCTTCTTTTGCATTTAAAAAAAAACTAATAAACTCCTATTTTCAATAGGACTTGATGTTTCTAATTCTTCCTACATTCTGCACGGCTCTTTCCAATTTGAATTGAGATTGGACTCAAATTCTGTCTAAAAAATATCAGAACTAGTCCCTAAAGTATCAAATTTTTATTTAGTCTCTAAACTTATAAAACTACATAATTCCATCTAGAAAACTCCCATATTTCATCCATCAACTTCAATTTTCAGGATTTCCTATAAAATCACAAATTAACAGCCAAAAGTGAAACATCATATGGTATTTTTTCTCAAATTAGGCTCAATTAAAAATAAAACTAACCCTATAAATACTAAAAATAAAGAACGATCAGTATTTCATCTAGAACTATGAAGAATTAAAGAATTAACTATAGTTTGTTCCATACCTGCAACAATAGGAGTTTCAATAACTGGGTTATCTTATCTGGAAGCCAGGCATCACTCCACACCTTAATCTTCTCTTAAGACCCAACTCGCCATTGCATACTAGCTACCACTAAACTCCTCCACAATAATTGAGGTTCTTACCAAGCTTTGCACCAAGAAATGAACCAAAGGGAATAGCGAGCTCTATAAACTCAAAACAATAAGGAATTAGGGAAATTCATAATCCTCCAACCTTGTTTAGCAAGAAGGGCAATATTAAATTTGAGCAGTCTAAGAAAACTCAACCAACCCACATTCTTATGCTCACACAGAGAATTCTAGTTTTTCCATTTGATACCATTCGCCTTGCCACCTAATGAACCCCACCAATAGTTGTTGATCATATGCTCAATATCATTACATGAGCCAGTAGGAAGAACAAAAATGCTTATAACAGAGGAAGGAATAGCTTGAATCACCATTTAATCAAAATTTCTTTTCCAACTCATGATAAATTCATTTTCTGCCAACTCTAAAATTCTTTTCCACACCTTATCTTTAACGTAAGAGAAGATCTCTCACTTATTCTTACCAATATAGGAAGGGACCTTAAGATATAAACCTTGATTTGAGGTGGAGGAAACCCCCCAAAGTACGACAGATGGAATCCTTTACCTCATGAGTCACATTAAAACTAAAAAGAAGAGATGATTTCTCATAATTTATCACTCATCCAAATGCACATTCATAAGCTTTCAAGCAAGCTTTAACAGCCTCACATTCACTTTTCCTAGCTTTGAAAAAAAAAAAAAAAGCACACCATCGTCTACGAAGAAAAAATGCAAAATATCTAAGGCAGATTGAGCCACTTTGCAACCATGAATGGCACCTTTATGCACATGAGAATCCAAAAGATAAGATAAGCCCTATACATAAATAAGAAAAAGATAGGATGATAATGGATCACCCTGTCTTAACCCACTCCCAGGAATAATTGAGCTTATCTTTTTTCCATTATGTAACACTTCATATATAACAAAGGACATAAATTGCATCTCAAGCTCCACAAATAAATGGTTAAATCCTAGTTTAAAAAGCATATGCATGAGATAATTCCACTCAATGCGATCATAAGCCTTCGCCATATCGATCTTTAAGGCTCTTCAACCTTCCTTTCTTTGTCTTACATTTCAAGAAATGGCTGACTTCAAAAGTGATTAACACATTATCTATAATTAAACACCCTAGAATAAATGCACTTTGGGTCTTTGAAATCAAATGCCCCAGAACAAATGCATTTTGGCCTTAATTCTGATATCTGCTCAAACTGCTTCTTCTTCGGTATTAAGACTACAAGAATGTCATTCAAAGCATATAGAATACTACAATCGTTAAGACAACTGAGTCAAAAATTAATAACAACTGGATCGACTATGCTCCAGGAATGCTGAAATAAAACAGGGTTCATACTGTCAGGCCTTAGTGACTTATCAGGGTGCATTAAGAACATAGCTTCCTTCACCTCCTTAGCTTTGAAATGATGGATTAGAATATGAAACAATTGAAGAAAACTTATACTGATTATGAAATTATTGAGAAAATCGACCCAAAGTTAGAAGTAGCCACCAAAAGCATCGAAAATAACATAATCTAATAAGAGGACAAATGTGAGGCCACCATGATGGCATATGGATTTAAGTGGGTAACAGAAAAGGAGAAAAAGGTGATGAAGCTAGTGATGGATTGATTTGGGTGGTGGTGGGTTTTCATGGGTGGCAGAATTGATTTATTTTCTTACTGTGATGATGATGGCGATAACACCTGATTGTAATCTTTCTTAATGTGTCAAACTCAAATTTAATACCCTCAAACCACCAAACTCCATCTCAAATTTCCCTCCACCTTCTACCTTTCTCTCCACCGAACCCATTACTTCATACCAATTTATCAAAAATGTTTTATAGAGACATATATTAGCTAGATTAAAGTAAATGATAATTGAGAAGCCAAGTGTAGATGTTATGTCAACAATAACAATCGAACTGTGCAATTTAATATATTTGCAATTTGGGCTTGACTTAACTAGTTAAGCCAGGGATTGTGGCTTTCTCTCTCCTTTTGGTTATGGTTTAATGCCTAACTGAAACATCTTTATTTCCTTAATTAGACGTAATTGGACTCTTCACTTTTGACTGAAGAAAGAATTTTTTTTGGGTCAAATGGAAAAGATATATTCATTAAACTGGAAAAGGATTACATGATATAGGGTTTGGATCCCAAGCAAAACATAAACTTCCTCTTAATAAAGGCTTGGATAGCCATATAACAGGCTTGCTCCTCTCCTTGTTGATCTGTTTTATTACTACTCCAAGCATTAGAGGAAGTCGAATCCTTGCTTGGTCCATCAACCCTTCAATCTACCTAGGAACTAGGTTCCTTTTGTTCATAAACAAATAGAATCACTACAAATATATACATTAGAAAGTTGCATCTGGATAGCAAAATTAACAGTCATCAAAAGTAATGGAGCCTCCACTTGAAGTCAAGTTGAAACCATTTTGAAACATGTGAGACCATCAATGACACATTTGTTTCTATTGAGAACCAGAATAGGCAACAAAGCCTTTCTCAATTTTGAATTCTAAGACACTGCATTGAGCATAATATATTGCATGGCATTGTTCTCTTTTTAAACCCAAAACACTAGAATAAAAGAGTTTAGGTAAGCAATAAAGCAAGTTGCTAGGATATATTATGTTGATAATTTATCTCCTTCCTCGACAACCTCTACAGGGTTCTTTTTCTCCAAACTAAACACTAATTTATTTCTGGCAAGCCATATGGACTATAGAATAAATCTAATTTTGGTCCACACCTTATTCTTTTCATCAAATCTCTACATATTAGTTAAGTTTTCCAGCAATTAATTTAAAGAATAATGAAATGGCACCTGAGGATAGTAATTCAATAAGGAAGCATACTAGACCTGAATTACTAAGGGAGCATAACAAAAATAAATGCTCAACCATTTCCAATTCAGACCAATAAATAGGACATATTGCAGCAATATGTAAACCTCTACTTCTTAGAATTTAGCCCACATGTATTTTGTCTCTCATTATTTTCCACATAAACACTTTGATCTTTAAAGTTATATTAGGATTCCAAAGAAATTTATAAAACTTATTGACCTAGAGCACCAAAAAGGGGAGTTAAATTGGTGTTCAATTAAAAAATAAAATGAGGGATAAGCTAGTTAAGAATTTGAGTAGAAGAAGAGAGAAAATGACACAAGTGTTTATAGTGGTTCAGGTGTTAACTAACCCTATGTCTACTCCTCAATTCTCTACAATTAGGTATTTCACTCAACTCAAATGGTATTTCTAAGCTCACATCAAACTTTTACAACTTGTGTTTTCTAAGCTCACATAAAAACCTCTTACAAGTGTTTTCAAGGCTCACACTAAAAGCTCTCATAAGTGTTTTCAAGGCTCACACTAAAACCTCTCGCAATGGTGCTTATTGCTCACACCAAACAATCACTAAAGCATTAATAAGAATTGAAAGAATGAGTAGTAAATTTGTAAGAGTTTAGTTATAAATTAAGGAATTCTCTTGCATTTACTTATGTTTGTTGGAGTATTTATAGCTCATATCCAACAAATAGACATTATACTAAAACTATAAACAAATCTCAAAAATGTATTAGGCATATTCAACATTAAATGCTTGTCAAGCTGAAGTCGCGGTCGCGAATTTTAAATTTTGACTGAAAATCCCATTTGTGTCTAACTGCTAGTCCCCGTGTCAGCTTTCGGTTGGCCATCTAAGAAAATATAGTTGTTGTGTTCTAACCACTCTTAAAAGTTGCGGACGTGAGATACTAATGCCTTGGGCACGACTGAGACTTTGAATTCCTATGTTTGAAGAGAATATTTCAACTGTTTGAGTTACGGTCGCAAACAAACTTTTGACCTCACGATTTTTTATCTTCAGCGGACACTTGGGACATTTGGCAAGATATGGTTATTGATTGGGTTCCCTCTTTTGTCACTATGAAATTCGCGGTCACGACTAAAGCATGACACACACCGCAAATTCTTCTGTGACTAAGGCTTTGCCAATTTTGGGTGTGTCACGGTAATGAAGTTGTCCACAAATTCCTCTAGCTTAGTTCTTTGTGACTGATTCGCAGTCACGATTTATAATACACTCACCGCAAATTTGAGTGAACATTACAAGGTTGGAGATTTGAACTCCATCCAACTTCCAATGACAAAATCTAACTTATAATCTGTAAAACAACACTTAATAAAAGCATTTGAATTGATCAATCTCTATTGTCAAGATAAAAAAAGGATCATGACTTAGGTTAAATCAACATAGTCCAACAATCTCCCCCTTTTTTATTTTAACAACTTAGATTGATAATAAGGGAAAATAAATGCATGAGTTTTGAAGTTGAGAAGTTGGAATGGTAAATGATTCAATGAATGCTTACAAATTTCTTAAGTATGACATTTAATCAATCAAAGTGAAATTTCTAAGAATGACTACAAAGCTCCCCCTCAACTTATGTTATTTTCTTGCAAGTTATTTTCTCTCCTTGTATGACATTCAATTAATCAAAGTGAAATTTCTAAGAATGACTACAAAGCTTCCCCTCAACTTATGTTATTTTCTTGCAAGTTATTTTCTCTCCCCTTTAGATTCTTTCTTGATTCTATCTCTCTCCCTTTGGCAAGATCAAAAAGAGAGTTCATATGGGAAAAGAGCAGTTGCATTATAAATAAATAGACAAAAATTCATAGGGAGCAAATACATAACAAAGTGAAGTAAAGTAATCATAAAAGCAAATTCCATCAATCACATAAGACAAAGAATTTTGAAAGAAACATTTTTATTCATTTGTAAGCAAACTATGGGATCACAATTTTTTCATCCAATAACAGAAAGAAAATACAAAGAAATTCTATTCTAGAATATTAGAGAGTCATCATCATCTCTAGAAGTTTCTTCTACTTCTTCATTATCTTCACCTTCTACTTCATTTTCATCCTCAACTTCTACATTGCCTTCTTCTTCTTGGGTATCTTCAAATTCAATAAAATCCAAAAGATGGCAAGGAGGAATACCCAATTTTTCTTGCAAATCCACCATGTCACTATGAAGATTATTGAACTCGGATAATCAATCCTAGGTTTAGAACCTCTTTTGATCTTGACAAAGTAAATTGATCATCACTAATATTTCAAATAAGTGTTGTTCTTGCAGAATTAAATCAATCTCTCAAGAAGAAATGAAGAAGTTGATGAATTCCAAAGTAACATGTAAATCGCGATCGCAACCTAAGATTCGCGACCGCGACTCATGTTAAGACATACTGAAAATCAAACAGGCAAAATCGCAGTGCCATTATCGGCCGCGATCCTTGAAAAGAAAGAAGTCAGATTGACATAGATGAATTCGCGGTGGAAGTCTCGGCTGAGTCGCGACTACGAATTTCAAAGAAATTCAAGAGGGAAGCAAGTTCACAACCACAACCTAACAAGTGTCCCAGAAGACCGTTGGAAGTCAAAAATCGCGGAGACATCTTACTGGTAGCGACCGCGATCCTTGTGGAAGAAAGTTAACCAATTTGGCAGTTGGATTCACGGCCTCTGTCACGACCTGTGCAAGAAAACTCACGACCACGACTTCTGTAAGTAGGTGAAAGACAACGACTTCTGTCACGACCTGTGCAAGAAAACTCACGACCACGACTTCTGTAAGTAGGTGAAAGACAACGACTATATTTTCCTGGTGAACTAATAAGAAGCTGCTGTGTGGACTAGCTGTTAGAAACAAACAGGGTTTCCCTTGAAGAATTTGGATTTCGCGACCGCAAAAGGTAGTAGCGACCACGAAAGGCAGTAGCGACTGCGATTTCATCCTGACAAGCATTAAATGCAAAATCTGTCAAGCATGTCTCAAAGATTTAGTCAGTTATGATCTACAACGTCTCTTTGGTGAAGTTTGGCTATAAATACTCCACCAAACAGCCATGAAGATTGTTGCTAAGGAATTTATTACAAGTATTAAAAGCTCTCAATCTTTGCTACTCATTTTCTTCATCTTTTTTACAAAGTGTTAGGTGTGAGCATTAAACACCAGATTGTAAGGTTTTGTGTTAGCCTGTAAAAACACTTGTAGAAAGGTTTAAGTGTAAGCCTATTGAAACACTCGAGTGAGGTTTTGTGTTAGCCTAGAAAACATTTCGTTGTAAGGTTGTGTGTTAGCCATTAAAACACAAGTTGTATAAGTTGGGTGTGAGCTTAAAAACACCATTGATATAGTGAAATACCCAATTGAGTGATTGGGGAGTGGACGTAGGGGTCAGTTTTGCCTGAACCACTATAAAATCCTTGTGTCTCCATTGTTCTATCTTCTTCTCTTTATCTTTGTTTTAAAATTTTTATCCACCAATTCAACTCCCCTTCTTGGTGCCTGGGGACAACAGTTAGAAAGATGGCCTAACCTATAATGCCAAATGTCATTTGGACTTATTTGACTAGCTGCAACAGAATTACAAAAAAAAGTAAAAACAGAGTTTACTAAACTAGACATGATAAAAAGAAAAGCATGTGGTTGCAAAGATAGGTGGTAAAGACCATTAGCTTTTTCAGTTGATCTAATCATCTTCCAAGTGTGAAGATCTTAGATTAAACACATGTCATGATAAAGAAACATACAAAAAGTAAGTTTGAGAAGCTAACTTACTAGTAAAAATTAAATTGAAATTGAAATAAGGAATAAATAAAACATCATGAAGAATAAAAAAGGGAGAAAGTTCAATAGTCCTAGCATCAATCACAAGCACTTTTGAACCATTTAGTAAAGTAACAAAGATAACTTTAACCGAATCAAAGGTTTTAAACAAATGAATATTGCAAGTGATATGGTTTATTGCTCCAGTGTCAAAAATCCAATCAAAGGAGAAATGTTGAGCAATTAAAGCATTAAGACAGATGTGATTACCTAATGTCTCAGGTTAGGGTGCAAAGTTCTTGGAAATGTCATTGATTTGAGAAACCTATTATATATTTTTTACTCCTAATCGTTGTAACAAAGTCGTCAATTTTGAATATTATTCAACAGTGAAAGGTGGAATTTGAAAACTAGAATCATTTGAAGAAACAGGATTAGAAACATTCAATGCAAGCTTATAAATAATAGCATGATCAATATCACTTGGCTTAGCTGTTTCCCCTACTTGATTAACAATAAGACCTAAAAATCTATTTTGAGGTGTTGGACTAGGTTATTCAAACCTAAGTCAAGACTTTTTTTTTTATCTTAATGATATAGATTGAAAGGTTCTAATATCACTTTTAAGTATTGTTTTGCAGTGTATAAGGGTTACTTCCATTGGAAGTTAGATGGAAGTCACAATATTCATTTTTAGAAGAATATCCAAATTCAAGGTCGGTATCCCCTAAATTGTGATCGTGACATTGTTATAAGAATGAATGGAGTTAGACTAGAGGAATTCGCGGGTGAATTCACAATCACAACTTAGTCAAAGAAGCCTTGGTTGAATTACAGAGGGATTCGCAGTGACACTCGAGTTTAAGGGCGATCGCAATTTCATAAAAGAAGGAACCAAAGCCACAGTCACAACACACTAAATATCCAAGGCAACCGTTGGAAATCAAAAATCGCGAGGGTGAAGGTTTGGTCGCAACCGTTACTCAAAAAGTTGAAGTTTCCTTACCGAATAGAGGAATTCACTGTCACAATTGTGCCTAAGATGAAGCCCGCTCATGACCACAACTTTTAAGTAGTAGGTTGAACACAACGACTATATTTTTGGACAACCAATGGATGAAGGACACACAGACTAGCCGTTAGACACAAAACAGGGTTCTTAGCCTCAATTTTCAGCTCATTAGTGTAAATTGAAAATTCACAACCACGAAATGAGAGTAGCGATCTCGACTTCCTTATGACAAGCATTTAATGCAAGATCTGCCTAGCACAACTTAGAAATTTAAGCATAGTTTCTCTGTAACGTTTCTTTGATGGTTATTGCCTATAAATACACCACCAAATATACTTGAATGTAAGAAAATAACAATTAATTATACCAAAACTCTTGCAAAGTTAATTCTCACAACTTTAATTCTTTATTTCTTTGTAGATAGTTTGGTATGAGTTTTAAACACCTTAGGTTGGGTTTGAGAGTGAGCCCTTATATAGAAAACTATTGTTTAGGCTTAAGGGTGAGTCTTAGAAAACTCTTGTATAGGTTTGAGTGTTAACCTTAGTAAAACACTTATAAGATTTGGTGTGAGTCTAAAACACTAGGTTAAGTATAAGCCTTGCAAAAACACTTATAAGATTGAGTGTGAGCTTGTAAAACACTAGTGATTGAGTGAAACACCCAATTAATGAATTAGAGAGTGGATGTAGGGTTTGTTGATGCCCGAACCACTATAAAACTCTTTCTCTAATCTTTCATTTTTGTGAGCTTCCTTCAAAGTCAAAAGTTCAAATTTGTCACCAATTCAGTCCCCCATTTTTAGTGTACTATGGCCAACACGAGGCTTATACCCTAAAGGATAACTATGTTTCTTATAGCATGTGTCAACAATGTGTCCCATATATTTGCAAAAAGTACACTTGGAACCATTATTCCTTCTTCTAGTACTAGGACTTGAAAACTAAGCATTTCTTTGTCCATCATAGGGCTTTGGGTGAGTTGAATTTGCAACATAGTTGATAGAAGTATCATCATTATTACTTTTCCATAAAACACAAAAGGCTTGATAACCCTTATGGAATTACAAGCACTGGGCTGCCTCTCATGCTACAACACTAACGCAAACACCTTATTGATTGAACGCAAAGGATCTAATAACATTGTCTGAGATTTGATTGTGTTAAAATTTTCATTCAACCCTTTTAGGAACTGTATAACATAATCACTCTCCTGATAGTTCATCACAGTAGTTAGGGCTCCGAAAATACACTTAGGATCACAAGTACAAATAAGAATTGGCCTTAAATTCACAAGTTCATCCCAAAATTCCTTGAGTTGAGTGAAAAAATTAGTAACTAAAAGTGTCTTCTATTAAAGCATATAAATCTCTTCTTGTAATTCTGTTATACGAAAAGCATTACCTTGTAAAAATCTATCCTTAAGATCATTCCATACATCAATAGTTGCATCAAGCCAGATTACACTCTTCTTAATAAAAGGAGATATTGCCTGCAAGAGCCATGATTGTACCTTGGTGTTGCACCTCCCCTAGGCTTGAAAATCTTCATCACTAGGAGCTAGAACCTTAATGCTCCCATCCACAAACATCAACTTATTCTTCGACTGGAGTGCCATTTTCATAGCACAAGTCCAAAAGTGATGATCAATTCTAGAAAGAATAGGAATCACAAGGACCAAAGACGAATTCTCATTAGGATGAAGAAAATAAGGGATGGTGGAGTCTTTTGATTTCGTTTTAGATGAAGTAATGTGACCCATAAGGAAAGTTGATGAAGATAACTAGTAAAAATCAACTCATGAAGGAAAGCAAAGCCAAAATCTTGAAGAAATTTGAGGATTTTAATAGCAAAAACCAAAGGAAAAGTTGTTGGTTAATTGAAAATGAAGAAGAAAATGGAGGAAAATGAGAAGTAAAACTCTAATATCATATTGGATTTATAGACCATTCATGAAGATGACAAAGAGAATTTGTGATTAGCAACTGAAAATTATATTATTACTATTGAATATTGTCTTATATACAAGAAGAAAAGTCAATAAATCTTATCCACTGTAACGACCTACTTAACCAACCAACTAACAAGTGTTAACTAACTAACAACTATATACTAAACTAACCGGCTACTTAAATACTAGCAACTACAATCAAAATCAGTTTAAGAAATCTAATTTTGGTTGATAACATAGTAAGTAATTTTTTTAAATATTATAATATGTAATTTTTATTTTAATTATTTAAGTTTATTTGATCAATAAAATTATTTTTACATGGAACTAAAATACAATCTGTGATGTTTGATAATGCAATTTAATTTTCATTAACTTGAAAAAAATATGAAATCCTTAATAAAATGGGAAAATAATTAAAGTTCATTATTCTTTAAAAAACTAAAAAATATGAAATATATGTAAAGAAATTAGACTAAATGAAAAATTGTAATTCAAATGTAGTATCTATCGTGAAAATGCAGCTGCAATATTATTAGTTTTTAGTGTTTCGTTTACCATTTACGTTGCTCCATTTTATAAGCCATATAAACACCACATAGGGTCTGATAAAAGTTAGAAAATATAAGGAAATGAGAGAAGTGTGGGATAGTACCGTCAATCCATAACACATACAGCAAATATGAATAGAAACAATATAATTTATATAAATATTAACAGAATATGTTTTTAAAATCCAAAAATAAAATAAAAATTATTCCAAAAGCTGTTCAAAATCACAACAAAATTTGAAACTTTAATCTTTTTCACCATCATCACTTTGGTCAGGATCACTCAAAACAACAATTTTTGGAAGTCCCCACTTAAGTAGCTTTCTCCAAAGCCTCCTTCTACTCCAGAGTGACTGCTTTTTATGCAGGGTGTCCATTTAAGGATACGTATATCCCATGCTCCTTAACATTATGCATCATGCACTTCAAACTAAAACTTACCGTTTCACTTAAAATTTATTCTTTATCACATGTGTAACTAAACACCCTCAACCACATGTGTTTTTTTACAAGTTTCACAATATAAATTTCTTTTTTCTCTCTTTTTTCTTTTTTCTTATTTTATTGATTTTTCTCTTCATTATCATAATTAAAATAAATTGATACAATATTTAACTAATTCAATTAAGACTTTTCATTATTGTTTAATTTGATTTAGTTTTTATTTTAAAATTTTTGTTTTTATATAAAAATTAAATAAATTAAATTTTTAGAAATAAATGAATCTAATAATTTAGAAACTTAATATAAACACCAAAATCAAAACCAAAAAAAACTTATAAATCAAAAATAGCGTACCTTTAATAAAAAAATAATGTACCTAAAATAATAATAATATACTTGAAATAAAAAAAATAATATACTTATAGTCCAACGTCAATGTATTGACAGTGTAAAGTCAATATATCTCCTTTATAATATTAATGTATTTTTGTATAAAAAATTACGTGTTGTGATTCCAAATCAATGTACCTGCATTTCTAAATGAATGTATCTATATCACAACACAAATGTACCTAATTAATATATCTACAACACAACACAAATGTGTTTAGATATTTAAACAATAGATCTCAATCAAAAAAGCAATATACCTCGGGTAATAATAATATTTATGATAAAAATATTTATTAAAAATATTGTTATAATTATAAATTATATATAATATTTATATATAATAATATAATTTATATCATTATAATTAAATAATATAATTTGATATTGTATGAATATAATTATATATAATATTTAAAATTATAGTACATAAAAATTTTATTTATAAAAAAAGAAAAAATGTAAAATCAGAAAAAAAAGTATTGTTTGCATTGCATACACATATATTGCACACTCATCTCTTGCATGTGTCAAGACCCCTGATTTATATTGTTATATGAACAAAGATCCAAGATACAAATTGCCTTCATCTAATTATGTTAACCCCACCATTCCTGCATATTAACACATATTACATATCTATATATATGGTTTAAATCTCCCAAAAACTAAGATTAAAATTAGCAAATAAAACTATTTTCCCCCATTACATGTTGGTTAGACAGAATAATTAGTGCATTCGAGTTACTTCTTATCCTAACCATTTATGATACACCACACAGGGGAAGGATAATCCTAAAACCTATTAAAATCTCTCAAACACAAAGATTCTTTCGTTTTAAACAAAGTTACTGCAAGTTTAATCAATATACCCAAAACTGAAAATGAAGAAATAAAGGTTTTTTTCCTATGATGTTTTGTTCTCAAGTTAAAAATTAAAAGACAATTGTTTTAATGCATTCCAAACAGAATAAAATATATTTCTTGTAAAATATTTTCCTCATAACACATATTTATTGAAAAACATTTTATGTAGATAAGTTACATTTTGTCAGTAACAAATGAAGCTTAAAATTATCTGATTGTAACTGATATAAACCACATTGATATTACAAATTTAATTTTGATGCTGCAAGACCTGCTAAGTGTATTACACCTAAAAAAACTCATGGACTACGAGTGTAATTGAGTTTAACGGACCCAAATCTAATCATTAAAACTCTATCTCAACTGGCTGTTTCAAAATTTAAAGTCTGATACCACTTATCATTAGCATCAATTAAAGTAAAAAAAAAAAATGATTGATATGTGAGAAATTAATTTATAGATGAATATAAAAAAAATATATTCATCTATGTAGAGCTATATCCATAGAGTTCAAGACAAGTAACAATTTATTATAATGGAGGTTATATATATAATGAAAAGTTTCCAAACTTAGTATCTAACCTAAACAAGGTGTAAAATTATGTACTAAAATATTTTTTTTTATCCATGGAAAGTTCAATGAATCAAAATGATATTATGGACTACACAATAAAGATAGTTTCAAAATCAAGACTCTCACTTCTCACATGATGCATTTTATTATCAAGTTATATCTACATGTGCAAAAGAATTTTATTTATATATTTTTCAATGCCAACGCTAATAATTTGTCTCGTCCACATTATGCAAGATTTGATGCCCATTTGGTTTAGTATTTTTTATTGACACTCAACGATTGAATATTCAAATGATAAAAAAAAAATATTTATTAAATATCAGTGATCAATGTTTTTATTTAAAAACTTGCACTCAAAATTTAAAAAATATAACTAAACAATAAAAGCTAGTTTTTATAGCATTTGAATATAAAAGCTAGTGTTTAAATCTTTTCTTTAGTATCAACCTTATATTTTTCATTATTTATCATTATATAAATTAATATTTCAAATAACATTAATTAAAATATAAAAATAATTATCTTTTTTTATCATTTTATAATATAATTACACATTCAATCGTTAAATTGTCAAATATTTTATATTTATTAATTACTCACAACTAAACGTTGATTGTTAATCGCTAATCACATGGCTACTATCACTAAACCAAACATGCCTTAGGTTAGTTAATTGATATTATTCTCTTGTTAATATCAACTCTATGTAGCAATTATATAATCCGTAATTATTGTACAGCCTTTTATAACATTAGATTTTATATCACGTTTTTCATGTATGCACATTAATTTCTGTATTTTTACTTCATTTAGTTTGCCATTGTATCTAATTTCTGTATTTTACTTCATTTAGTTTGCAATTGTATCTAATTTCTGTATTTTTTTTTTCTTCATTTGGATGTCTATTTCTTGATTTCTTTACTTATTTTTATTTGTAGACAGTTTAGCTAATTTTTTTGTTAATCTATATAGAATAAAAATTTGTCTTACTAGCTTTAATTGATACATAACTATGAAGTTAAAACTTTTTATCATTTACATGAATTTTACTGGTTAGGTAAACTAATCTTTCTTCTCTTTATTTATAATAGGGATGTAAATGTTAATTTAATAACAACAACAATAATAAATAATTATAAATAAAAGGTATTGTTGTGAAAATATTTTATGAATACAATAAAAAAAAAAGGTTGCATAATGCATGAAGCAAAACTACTCTATATATTTTATTAATAAAATTTGTCGTAAGTACTACTTTTCCAGTACCATAATATTAATTTATATTCTTCTCAAAAAATATTAATTCATGTTAATAATTTATATCAATATAAAACTAATAATATAAAATCTCTCACTTTATTAATAAAATTTGTTGTAATTACTACTTTTACAATACCATAATATTAATTTATATTCTTATCAAAAAATATTAATTCACATTAATAATTTATATCAATATAAAACTAATAATATAAAATCTCTCACTTTAGTATTTAAAGTGGTAACATAATCAAAATCAATCCAACGGGGGGTTGAATATGATCAACGACCATTGAGGAAAATGTTGAATTGGAAAAGCTAGGAAAGTCAAAAAATGACTGAAAGACTCACTCACAATGAGTGATCCTAATTAGGTATGAAAGCTGGTTTTGTGAATCTTTTTCACTTTCCATTTATATTTTTGAGCTGTAATTTAAGTCAAATACCAAATCTCCCAGTTTTTAAAAATAACTCTAACACTAATAAATTAAACTTATTTCTTGCTTCCTTTTTTTTTTAAAAAAAAATTTTGCCCAAATTCCCCTAAACTCATGTTGAAAGCTTGGTGTTAAAAATATATTAAATGAGAATTTGTATAAAAAATTATTTAAACTGCACAATACATGGGTAAATGACTAGTTAATAGAGTTTTCAATCACCTATTTGTTAAGTAATTAACTTGATCGATGATAAATTATCGTTTTAAACAAATTCTGAACTTGACAAATGATAAATTATAGTGTCAAATAAATTCTAAAATCAAAATTATATTAGATATTAATTGATTGATTATCCTGAACTTATATAATAATAATAATATTATTAATATTAATTAAAAAATAAAAATAGAATATTAGAAACAAAATAAAGAAAAGAAATGGAAAATTAGATACAATCAAATACCGAGTAAATTTTTTTAAAAAAAAAGGCTCAGCAAGATTTTCTAAATATAAAATCTTGGAACTTTTTTAAAAAATAAATGATCTAAATATTTTTTTTATAAAATCAATAAATCAGAATTAAAAAAACATCCTTTTTTTTTTGCGAAAAAAAAAAATTTTGATTTATTTTTAACTAATAATTTTGGATTTGATTTAGTTTAATTTTCCTTTGAAATAATTTTTATTTTTATACAAAATTTGAAAATGAAACTCAGAAAAGTTTTTCATAGAAAATCAAATTCAAAAAGCTTTTTTGAATTTCTTTAAATTTTGCATTTAATTTTTTTATTGGTAATCTTTGATTTCATTGAATTTAGTTTCTCCCATTTCTTTCCAATATTTTTTAATTAATAAAAAATGTAATTAATGAATAAATATAATTTTTCCAATTAATTAATTTCATTCACGTATGAAAGTTATTAATAAATCATCGCAATAGTCAATAGGCAGTTGATTGATGATATATGCGCGTGATTTCGTGCGCAACAACCAACCGAAAAGAGCGAATCCCACCTAACAGCAAACTCTCTTAAATTAAGTCAAAGAACCCAACAATAGTATTCGAATCTAAATACAGATATCTCATTATCTAATGGCATCTCTCATTCACTTCAGAACTCTCAAATCTCATCATCATTCATCACCCTTTCCAAGCTAAAGGTTCAACCTTTTCCATGTCTATAACATGATTAGAGAAAAAGTAGAGTAAAACTTACAAAACCCACTTTAGCATTATTCAGAGAAAACAAGAACAATAAAGGACAGGTAGGGAGAGGAATAGGGAAGCAAGAAGTAGTTAACTCTGTTTTAACTACCATTCAAAAGACACGTCATTCTAGTTTGTTTTTTGTTTTTGTTTTGTTCTATATAGGGTACTATATATATAATCAGATACTTTCTATACATCGCTTTCATGGCACAAGAACAAGAATCTAAACAAGCTAAGCCATCATCTTTGTGTGAGGAGCCAAAGCCATCAAAGGAAATTCAGATGGCTAATAGTTCAGCCTCATTATCTGCTCCCTCTCCTTCATGGTTCACTCCTAAAAGGTACTTTTTATTTTCTTTTTACTATTTTTATTTTCAAATTAGATATTTTGGTTTGTGGTTGTGGGTTTCTTGAGGTTTTTCAAAACTTGAGACAAGAATTTGAATCGTAATCTTTTTTTTCCCCCCTTCAGTTTGTATTTGGTTTTTATATATTGAATTGGGATGTAAAGCATATATGGGTTTGAGACGTCAAGACTGATTGGGTTATTGTTGCTGTTTGTAATGGTTTGGATTGTCGATTGGATTTGATAATTCTTTTAAGGTAGGTGAAGTTTAGAATAAACGCGGGGTACCTAACTTAAATGTTGAAACTTTGTAAATAACGGCAAATGTACAATTTCAATTAAGCATTTTGTTCATTTTAAATTTGGTAGGAAGTTATTAGTGAAACCCTAATAGTGCTATTGATAGCCCTTTTCTGATTGGAAGAAAAGGCTAAGAACCTAGTTATTCATGAAAAGCTGGGTTTGGTTGTTGGTTTGAGGGACATTGCTCATATTTTAATATTGATACCCTATATAGGTGTTGTCTGGTAGGAATGTAGAGAATCTTGGTTAGACTGTTTGTTTCTTTAGTATGGATTTGCAAATCTCACTAGTCATGTGTGAAGTTTGTTATAAACAGGTCTATGATATGCTTTGTAATTTTCCTTTTTTCAGGCTGCTTGTTATCTTTTGCATTGTCAACTTGATAAATTATGTGGATAGAGGAGCGATAGCCAGCAATGGAGTAAATGGGAGTCAAAGAAGTTGCACAAAGGGTGGCACATGCGCATCTGGTAGCGGAATACAGTAAGGCTTAGTTGGAGGCTTTTGACATGTATTATTAAGCTAATGGCCAATTTTTTGTCTTTTTTTTTTTTGGGAAAAGGTAGGGGGGTTATGTGTCGTGGTGGATGTCATGTGCTTGGCTACCCTTGCTGATGGCACTTAAACCATTAGTAGATACAGTTGGGTCTTTATTCACCTTTGCTATGTACTTAAACCAATTGATTGAGATTGAAGGGTGTTACAATCTCAGCTCCTTAAGCACATGATACATCCCCCTTATGGCCATCTATTTGCAACCTAGGTGGCCAAGATTGTCTCCTGGGCAGTGTGCCGTTGATAGTCCTCTAATATGGACCTAAAGCACTTGATCCAACAGATATATCTGGGGTATTTAGGTAGCTAGAGGTTGGCATTATAAACTTATTTTGTTCCTTTTATCCTACCAGAGAGGAGTGGTGATACAGTAGGATGCTAAATTCTTGTTTTTCCTACTTTAGATTAAAACTTAGGTTTTATATCTCTAATAGGCTCTCTCATGCATAAGCTTGATGGTCATGCACAAAGCCAGCTTCGAGTTCTGAAATTTATGTTGCAAATGAGGGTATTAGGATTCAAACTCTTTGCCACTCAGTCGAAGAAGCTCTAACAATATAAAATAGATAGGTAAAAGTATCTGTAAAAAACAGAAATGGAAATTATTGTTACCTAATGGGGAAGCTAAAATGTGAAGACTGAGAAATCAGCTTATGAAATGTTCTCCTTCCATTGCCGCTGTTAAGTAACTGAATCTGGCAACTTGACACTATTTGGAAAACATGTTAAGTGTGAATTTTTCATGTTTCATGCTCTTGTAAGTTCTATTTATTTGTAATTGGTATAGCATTTATAGTCTATGTACTCTTCTATAAGCGCATAAGCAGTTAAGTGATGCTTACTAGTTACCAAAACTCAAAAATATTTTGTACTCAATTTTGGTTCCTTGCGTACAGAGGGGACTTCAATTTAAACAATTTTGAAGATGGAGTTTTAGCATCTGCTTTCATGGTTGGACTTCTTGTTGCTTCTCCAATATTTGCATCCCTAGCAAAGAGGTAACAAGTTGCAGGTGCTTCTTGCTGACTGATGACAGATTATTTTCAGAAAGCTAGGGGTTTCAGTTTAAAATTACTTCCAAATTCCAAAACTATTATGTTGGTGCAGATGGATGGAACACAATTGGATATTTATCAAAGAAAAGTATGGTGAAAGGTTAATCCAGTTAACATGAAATAAACAGTTGTTTCATGGATATAATCCTTGTGTAAAATGCACTTAAGAATGTTATGTTGATGATGGCAGTGGATAACCATGATTAATAACTGCTTGAAACGTTTTCCTTTGCAAGAAAATTGTTTGTATCTTGCTCATTAGTATCAATGCTAGTGAACCTTCAATAGCTTGAAGTTGGGAATATTAAGCTTTTGTTCCTGCAGGGTATTTATGATTATTCTGCTGTGAAAAACATTATGAGATAGTTCAATCACAAAAGATTGTTTGCATGTCTGCTTTGTTGAGAGTGTTTTATTGCAAATTTGTGTATCTGATAGATGTGGGCTTGATAAAACTAAATCTTACAACAAAAGGAACTTTCTTTCTAAAATCACTTGCACATAACGCACAAAATTTGAAGTACACACAATCAACACCACCATATGGAATAATTTTGGAATTTCTTGTTTCCATGTATTGTTATTTACTGTTTTTTCATAAAAGATAGAATCTTGACATATTGTCATAGATAAAACTTTTGAGTGAATCCTTATGCTTGAATGAAATTTTGCAGTTTTAGTCCATTTGGACTTATTGGAGTTGGATTATCAGTTTGGACAGTTGCTGTAGTTGGTTGTGGTTTTTCATTTAATTTCTGGTCCATTACAATCTGCCGCATGTAAGTATATTAATTTTCTTCTCATCGTTCATCTCTTCTTTGCAAAAAATAAAATAAAAATAAAAATAATAAAAAAATAAAAAAATCTAGTTAACATTTTTGTTGGTCTTTTCTAGGTTAGTTGGCGTTGGTGAGGCTTCATTTATTAGTCTTGCAGCCCCATTCATTGATGATAATGCCCCTCTTGCTCAGGTTTTATTTGTCTCCTTTTGTTATGAATATTGATTTAATTATTATGCTTGGTGGTGTCTATTATTTATAAGTGAAATACATCAGAATTTTTATATGGAATGTGCTATAGAAGGATGCCACAAAATTTCACAACTTTTCTGGTGTTTGACATATGAATTAATTCAGTTTGATCTGTCTATGCTGTGTTTTAATTGTTGCTGTGTGGGGAATACTTGTTGATTTCATGGAATGGTCCAATTACAGTTACATGCAAGACTTTCTGGCTTCAGTCATTACTGATGTGCAAAATTTTCTGGCCATTTGCAGGATTAGTTTCTGACATTGTTTAACTATGGCTACTGATAATACTCTGCACAAGAATGTCTTGGAATCTTGAGCTTTGCACCTTGTTTTAGGGGACCTTTTTTATATAATTTGTTGTTTGGATATCTTACCCTGTGTGATTGCAATTGCTTATTCAAATCTAAAGTTGCTTAAGATACCCCTGAAGTGCATCTTCTTTGCAGTTGACTTAACTTGTACCTCATTACTGCTTTTGTATCAGAAAACAGCATGGCTTGCAATATTTTACATGTGTATACCAACTGGATATGCTATTGGCTACATATATGGTGGATTAGTAAGTTCATTCTTTTATTTATTAATGTCATTAATTGCTTTTCTTTATCAAATATTATCTGATCTGTATTAAAATTGTAAGAACTGCTAAGGCATCATACTTTGCCCCTAAAATTACTCAGTGTTTCCATCACCTTAAAAATTGACCATCATTAATTTTTTCAGGATTCCAAATAACAATTGTCTTCCTATATCTAATAGGTTGGAGATCATCTTAGTTGGCGTTGGGCATTCTGGGGAGAGGCAATTGTGATGCTTCCATTTGCTATTTTAGGTTATGTTATGAAACCTCTACAGTTGAAAGGTGCGCATGCAAGTTGGTTATTATATTCCTTTTTTTTAATTTCCCCTGAAAGCATTTGCCATCTGTCTCTAAACAAATCTTATGCAGGTTTTTCTCCTGCTGAATCAAAAAATGCGCTGACATCTGTTGAGACAGCTGGCTCAGAAATTCAAGGTGCCGTGCAATATGTTATGACAATATGGCATCAGATCATTCAAGACTATTTGGCATACTTCTTTTTTCTGTTAATAAACCACCAGTGAATAGTTGTAGAAAAGATCAAGTCACGTGTTGCACCAAAACATTCTACACTGTTTCAGTATGTCTGCATGTGCATGTCTGGGTGTGCTTTTCTATATTTCTTATATCTTGTTGCAACCATATACTTGCATAAATTGCTGTTCTTTAGTTGTTTATCATCTTATTGTGGCATTTTGAAAATTCAAGTGGAGATTCTGATTAAAAAAAGATAAAAATAAACGGCATAGCTGCTTTAAGAATTTGATTTTTTAATTAAACAGTTAAATTAGTAGTATTTAGATCAAACTGAAGTCAATGTTGCTGATCAGATATGACTCCTCTACATGTGATGTGTTTGAAGGAAATAATCCCATAGATATATAGTTGCCATAATCTAACACCCAGGTTTTGCAGTCAGTTACTTGTATTTAAAGTGCAAGAATATGTGTCTTGTCACATTATTCCCTATTCAAAAGTGGTTTTTTGGTGGGTTTTTGTTACATGGTAGTTAAGCATATATTAGACATTATTTCACCAGTAAAATATAAGTGTGTGCCCTGTTAATCTATTTTCCTGCAAGTGAAAGGTTATTTCTCAGTTCCAAAATGTTATTAACATGATTTAAATGCTAATACAGATACAGATGTTTCGGCTGATAACAATGGCACATTGTCCGTTAAGAAAGAGTTAAATGCTAATAGCTCAAAGCAATCTAGCACGTGAGATTACTTATCATTATCTCATAGTATGCATGAGTACATTTTATCAGCCATTGGTTGTATCTGCTGTCTGTGGTGTAGGTTTACCATTTTAGCGCAGTTTTGTATATCAATTTAGTACTGATGTACTTATGGAAACAGATTGCTGTAAAATAGATTTAATTTTTTTGGATGTAATATATTGTGCAGGTCAAACCAGTGCTCGAGATTTATGAAAGACATGAAACTTCTTTTGGTTGAGAAGGTTTTTGTTGTGAATGTTCTAGGTACTTCCCTATGAGCCTTAAACTGTAATCACCCAGTATGGGGATTTATTCCATATGAGCTTTTTAGTTCTCACAGGACATCTGGAATGCAAAAGCATTAATAAGCATGCTGCTTTCTTATCTGTCTATGAACCAATTTCATGAACTCCATCTGGCATTTTTATCAGGTTATATAGCATACACTTTCGTCCTTGGTGCATACTCATATTGGGGACCTAAGGCTGGTTATAATATCTATAAAATGGTAAGCTTTGCCTTAGATAATTAATATTTGATGCAATGATGGTACTTATTTATAGACAAAATATTCCTTTATTTTATCTCGCATTTTATGCACAATAAAATTAATAAGTTTATGAAACTAAATTGTCACAGAAAATGGGTTAGGAAAAGGAAAGGGTTTGGTGAAGTAGTTATTTGCTATATTTAAAATCTTATTTTTTGGCAGAATAATGCAGATATGATATTTGGAGGGATTACAGTAATTTGTGGAATATTGGGCACAATAGCAGGCGGTTTTGTTCTGGATTTCATTGGTTCCACTATCCCTAATGCTTTTAAGGTAAATGCTCTCACATTTAAATAAAATATTTGAATTTTGTCTACAGTTATCCTTTTATCCTCCACTATTTTCGATACTCTATAAGCGAATAAGAATTTGTTTGGATAAAAAATTAAGGGATACTAAAGCGAACCACAATCATTAATAATTTTGTGGCTGGTTGAAGGAATACACTTGAGGTCTTAATTCTTCTTAGTTTTTGTTGGTCCACTGACATCCTTAACTCTACTTTTGGGGCTTTAGGCCCCAATGGGTTAGCATATAGATGTGAGAGATTAAAAAGTCTGTCTAGTCAACATAATACTAATGTTTTTTCAGCTAGTGACCCAAGATTGATAGTTTCAAAAACAGTCTGTTAACTAATGCTGAATGAGACATAATATTTTATTCTTAAAATAATAACCTTCATGCTGTTTACTGAACTACATTATTATGAGACTTTACTGTTATAATCATTGTACAAAGGTTTGATGTAGTGGAGTTTGTTTTAAAAATGTACTTTTTTTAGTGATTTAACGTTACAAAGAACTTAGCTTTGTTATGTAAATGTCTGATCCTTTGTGACCGACTTTATATCTAAATCTCTTTTATTTTTCAGCTTCTTTCAGTGGTTACATTTTTTGGAGCAATATTTTGCTTTGCTGCCTTCTGTCTTAAGAGCATGTATGGTTTCCTCGCTCTTTTCGCAATTGGTGAACTGCTTGTCTTTGCAACTCAGGTAGTTTCATTGTTTTAGCAGAAATGACTCTTGTTAAATGCTTGCTCCATTCTATTCTTAAATACCAGATATCCTATGTTAATCATTTCACACATCTCTCACAAGATAACAAACCCACAGATTTCTCACAGTATAACAAATGCCTGATTGTTTATGCAGGGTCCTGTAAATTACATATGTCTTCATTGTGTTAAACCAAGTTTGAGACCGTTGTCTATGGCGATATCCACTGTTTCGATACACATCTTTGGAGATGTGCCTTCCTCACCCCTTGTAGGGGTGCTCCAGGTTTGGCTTCACTGCTTCGATGGCCATGCATGCCCATGCCTCTAGCGAAACTGTTACTTAAGAAAGATATAAGATTCATTGATAGGGTTTGCATGAATTTTGAAGAAAGAAGCATAACCATGTTTCTGTCCGTTAACTATATTGAAGTACAAATGAATTCAATGCTGGAAAATGACTACGAAGATGGGTAATGAATAAAAATCTTGCATCAGACTTAAGCAGTCTGGATAAATAAACTATACCTCAAAGCATGCCCTTTGAGTCTTTTGAATATCTTAAAAATGGAATATACAGGGTTGATTTATTTTTTACAATGCATTAGAGTGTGACATAAAATCAATGGACAAGCAATTATTTTTGAATTTTTTGTGTTACCCAACAGTTCAGTGAGCCATTGCATCGGCTGATGGTTTCAACCAAAACAAATATCAAGTGCATGTTCTGGTAAGAAGCAATCGAATGCTTCAAATAAAATTGCAATGGAACAATTTACTAAAATTCATTTTAATTACGTTACACTTCATAATGGTGTGTCGAAGATGAATTAAGATCTTGAGTTCTAAATTTTTAGCTTGCATAGCACATTTGTAGACAACAGCTTCAGTAACTTAACTTGGAGATATCCTGCAGGACCATGTCAACAATTGGAGGGAGACTGCTCTTATTCTGACAGCTATTTTGTTTCCTGCTGCTGGGATATGGTTCATAGGTAATTCTTAATGGTTATTTCCTCATAGTTTCGTCATTAGAACTATTAGGTCAACAATTCATGGGATTGAAATTTACCATACCGATAACTCGTGGTCTATGCTGATAGGAACTCCATGATCCTTGATAGACATAACAGAGAAGTTGGTTAGTGCAAAAATGGCTTGGGAATGAATTCTCCTTTTTGTTTGTTTCGTACTGGAAAAAAAAAATAAAAAGTCAATGTTTTTTGTGGCAGCAACTAAGCTAACCAGACAACCAGAGAGAGAGAGAGATTAACCAAAATTTTTTAAAAAAAACGGAGATCATTTTAGTGATTTAAAATTAATCTGGTCGATTGAATAAGAAAATATTTAGTCCAGTTACTAGATGAATAATTGATCTCATATCGGCTTATCCAATAATATGTACCATTATATTATTATACTACATAGTATCATAACATTTGCACATACATACCCATCAAGAGACTGATAATGTAATTCATTTTTATGTGGCAGGAATATTTATGCGTAGTGTTGATAGATTTAATGAAGAAAGTGAGCATCAAGTAACCACCACAACTGATAGATCAAACACTACACCTTTACTTGAAAACAACACTGCAGGAACAACACAAACTTCTGCAGAACAATTAGCTCAAGTGTAAAGGGTTTTTTTTTTTTTTTTAATATCCGACAAGTCCTCAATCATTGTAAAGCTTATTTCCCCTTCGATGCTACCCCATCTGTTTGCTCTCTCTCTCGTTTTTTTTTTTTTTTTGAATGTAGATTAGTTTGGGACTTCCAGATATCAAGAGTTAGGTGATGCTTTCTCATTTATAATTTTATTTAGAGACAAGATTTGGATATTCTTGATTTTAGGGTATAAAAAACAAATATCATGGGGTTCATGATAGAATTCCATGAGCTGAAATAAGGTTGCTGCCTATTGCATTTTAACCTGCCTTGATAAATCTTGGTAGCAAAAATTGATCACTTTTCCGCTTTGTCTTTGTTCATTCATTCCTGAAATGCAAATTCTATTCCAAAATTAATGAACTAAAACTTCTGATAAGATAAAAATTATTATAGTATCGATATGAATAAGATGTTTTGCTATCAAACTGTCATGGTCGTACGTCGCAAAGACAAATTAGGACAAGCCTAACCAAACATGGTTAATATTCCATGTAGCTAGTGACTACCAATTTTTCCATCCCTCTGCTACAACCAAAGGAAGGAGGTCTAAAACCCATAAACCAGCAGAACAACAAAGATGATGTGAAAACGAGGGTCAAGTCAATCAAGTAATACATTACATGTCCAGTACCTAATATTTGATTTTCCACATTACACAGGAATGCGAGCTATCAATTGCATACTTTAGCTGAGAAGACACACTCCCATTCATTTTATGGGATAACAACTTCGACCTCAACAAGCGTAGCAACTTTTTATGCCTAGATTGTTTTCTCTGCAATATTTTGATAAAAGCATTCAACCCAAGCCATTCAACTTCTCCTGCTTCCAGCTGAAGAACCGGATGGAGATGAGAGTCAGTATGTGCAGAACACATCTTGCTCTTTATGAGCACGTACATATACCTATAACCAATGAATGAAGAGACAGCAAAAATGGATGTAATAAAACTTAAAAGAGGCAAAAAGGAAAAGGAAAATGTACAGCAAACCCAAAAGAGTATCCGTAGTTAAGATATTTTGAAAAAGAAAAATTGCCCTAAAAGCATTTAGTTGTTATTTTAATAACTAGTGTTCCAGTAGCATAAAGTTCCTGACAACTGTTAAAATTTTATTAAGCAAATATCACATGCACACAATTACCCTAGGTTTGATAAAACTTGTTAAAGGCAGAAATATAGAAGTATGTACATACCTGAAGGACCTTTCAATAATCTCTAAATGGGATCTAGGTTGTAATTTGCAAATGCACGTCATCTCAGAAACATAACAATGGAACTTCATGGCACATAACAAAAATGCCTGATAGATATTTAACCTAACAATAGGTCCTGAGTTAATGTTTGAATCGAAGAAAATGGGATGGCACTTAGGTCTCATGAAGTCACACAATTTCGCCTTCAATCGACGAGCTGGTTTACCTTGCCAGGAGACAGTAAGAGTTGACCTCAAATGAATGGCCAGATACCTGTGTAGTAGATTAAGCACATTACTTCATTAACAAATTCAGCATGAAGCTGATATAATATGCCAAGCTCAGGTAAAGAGTGTTATATGAAACATGTTGATAATTCAAAAATATTTACCATCCTATTATGTGTAAGATCTTTGGTGCCTTAAGCTATAGGCCCCAATGAAATTAAGGCTATGTTTGGTTGGGGGGATGGATGGGTGGAAGAAAATGAAACAACTAACAGAAATACCACATCTATCCACAAGAAATCACTTGGAACTGACCTTGTATAATCTGCCTGGACTTCCAGAGTGCAAGAGTTCAAAAGCAAGCCACTCCATCTTAGAAATGAGACACCATCTTCGCCGACATAAACCCTGTTTGATGGAGGCCCTGATGGATGTCCCACATCAAAATTAAGACAAAATTTTTCCTCATTCATATAGCAGTTATACTCCTGAAATCCACTCTGTAACCTGGTGTAAAAGCCAAAAGCCAGCTTCTTTGAAGTTGATATAAAGCAGAAGTCATCTATTAACCTGAGTAGCAAATAATGAGGACCATCCTCTCTGCCATTTCCTGCAATAGAAGCATTCTGGCAGTGGCAACCTCTAGATAAATCTTCAGATGGACTTTTTTCAAGAAATGGAAAGATCACATTTCTTTCAAGGTGACCATAGTATAACGAGCAGAGCAGAGAAGACAAAATACTTCCTTGAGGTATACCTAAGCCTTGCAAGTAAAATTTTTTATCTAACTGCAGTACATTACACTTCACATGCTCATTTAGATTGAAAAAGAGCTCTTTCTTCGTCATATACCTACAGCACCCCTGGGACAACATGACTTAATTAAAACTGGATAGCTTCTGACGATGAAGTCTATTTTTTAGTAGAACTTTTTTATTAGAGGAAAAATAATAAAAGATAGAAAGTTATAGCAATGTGATAAATCCTACTATTCTAATCAAAATATTAGAGTACAATATCAATATCTTGTACACCATAACAACCCTAACATTTTGAATTTGGGGTTAATTTGTCATATATCTATATGAGATGCTACCCAAGACTTTAAATGCTTAAAACAGTGAGAAAAGTTTGTTCAATATAAGAGGTACATTCACAAGTCACATAAATCTACTTCATTGAAAAAAACTATAGTTGTTCAAAAGTTACACACAATAACTTATGCAAAACATGAGCTTCTATTAAACATAAGAGGCAAGATTGTCTCAATTGGCAATCTTACTGCAATTTCCTTCTGGCAAAATGTTTTTGACAGCTTATTACCCAATAGAGATGTAGGCAATGCTACATATTTATCATTTTCAAAGACAGGTATGTGTACACAAATATGTGAAAGTTGGGTATATTACGGATGAACAAACTCCAAACTGAAAGCATATCAATAATTTTCCAATGTGCTACTTAATTTCAAAGAATATTATAATGGTATAGTAAAAGCATGTTAGAGAGGCCATTTGGAACTGAAATCACTGTGGGTACCAGCTACCATGGTATCTATTCAATTAATGTAATTACATTTTATAAAATTATAAACATATATATGTGTCTCTACAAACAAGTAATTGATTGCCACTTGCTGGTCCATCTCAATTGCAGAACAAAGAGCATCAGCCCTGTATGACGGAATCAAGCATTGAACAACAGTAAGTAGCAAAAACAGTAATCAAGAGATGTTTTTTAATATCAAGAAAAAACTTTATTTGATCTTTGCTTTTGCCTTTTTTTCATCTTAAACTAATTGCATTTATATCATTATCTATTTCCTCTTAAAACTAGCTACAAGTTTACCATGGAGTGAAAAGAAAGAAAAAAAAATGCCAAATAGATTCCATGTGACAGTCAAATGGCAATGTTGATGAAGGTATCTTGCAACATGACAACTATCTACATTGTTAAGCCTGGTTAATGGAATACAACTAACAGTTGTGTCCATAAAGTATTAAGACAATTTAAAAAATATAAAATATTTACAGCTTGATTGAAAAGTATATCAAGATATAAGAAATTTGGATGTTAATTTAGACAAGCAAAACCAATAGAGCAGCTCAAATCAAGTACCTGATTAAGAAGTACAGTGTGCAATGAACCAACGCGAGCCGAACCTAACTTTGTGAAACCAACACTGCTGCCTGGATCTGTTAATATAAGACTCTCATGAACCCACAAAGATTTCTTAGTGCAGACAACTTGAGAAGATTGTTGCAGATGATACACATCCTCAACTATGACATCTTTCATTACACCAAGCAGCTTATCTTGATCAATAGAATCAAATGCCTTTGATACATCCGAAACAACAATGAAAATATCAGGTAAGGAAGTTAATCCATTCTTCAGACTATTAATAAACAGGCATAACTTTCTATATATATCATTGTAGTCAAACACTGATGACCCTAACTTCTCTGGTTCCTTTATCTGTATACCTTTTAGAACAGCATATGTATCTCGAAGAACAGAGTTAACTGACTTGAAATGCTTATATTTAACTGACTTACGGACAAATTGTTCTCTTCCCGGCATTACCATGGAAGAACATTCTTGGATAGGCATTCTTGATGGTGCTTTAAGATTTGCAAGCACCCTTGCCCCATTATCTTTTGGGCGAAGTCTTAGCTTTGAGAACCCAAATAATCTATTACCTATAATATTTTTTACATCACTGGCATCCAAGTATTGGTAGTTCTGGTCTTTCAAGCAAGCAATGGTTCTATTTTTCAGCATTTCCCAAACTGACTTCCGATAATAAAAGATGTCTTGTTTACCATGCTCATTTTCAGTGACATAGAAATTGGCTTGCAGTAGTGGCACAACCAAACATGAGAAAAACCAGAATATCCATTTCTGTAAAAACATATGCTTCAAATTATTCACAGCATCATTCACTTTACATGACCCCTGATGCATTTCTAAATTCTGTGCTGGCACATTATTCAGCCCAGCAGCCAAGCAGTACAAAGCATGTTCATTTGATAGAAATGGAAAACCTGAAATCTTCAATTTATGCATACATTGCTTCAATGAAAATTTTTCAAATCTTCTTAGCTGAATGAACTTGGAAATATTTCTCCGTAGGATTCTCCAGTTGGAAGGAGCCCCTAACAAATCTGGAGGAACTAAATTCCTACAAACTGCCCAGATAAATGATACAACCTCACTTTTTGAGCAATACTTTATTGCTTCAGTCTGGGGATCATTGGCTTGTAGAGTCTTTTTGTAATGTTCATTATTAAAACAAAGAGATTTCTTAGATTCTTCTTTCTTCAAATAATGTTCCTGAAAAACACTAACAAATTTCACTTTTCTTGCAAGACAAAATTACATCAAATCAAAATCGCATGTCTCTCACACTTATAAGTCCCACACTGATAACTAACCTCAAATAATGAGCTTGGATTTTGATTGGTAATCTGAGTCAATGATGGGTTGCAATGCTTATCTAATAATCTCTCATGCTTGCAGCTATGAGTTCGGCGTATAAGAATCTTAAGTGACTTAACAAGTGAATGAAACCTGAGAAATAAAAGAAAGAAGCAATTAACAAATTGTGTTTGTTGTTATTTATCGCTCATATACAAGTGCGGCACATTGCAAGTAAGGAATAGCTTTGCTAAAAGAACAACTAACTAGATTCATAATCATGTGTCCCTGTCCGGTTTTCTCAAAATTATTGAAAGAGGAACATAGCTACTCAGATTCAATTAAATAAAGCCCATGAATCATCTTTCATTCCCTGACTTTCATTTCTCTAGAACCGAAGTTTTTCAATAAATTTAAATAGCAAACCTTCTACATGTACAGCTGTCCAATTGAAGGCCATTGAGGTGCAGGTCAACTGGAATACATGATGTTTTCATGTTCTTGAATTCACAAAATGGCAGACATGGCATCTAAAACAAGTAGCGGACTCTTTAAATTAATTAAGGGCAAAGCTGTCCAACTCGTTTTACTGAAAAGCTTAGCCTAGCTTGTTAATACTGGATTTGGTTCAGTTGTCAAAAAAATCCTAAAGGTGAATTGTATAGGAAATTAACTTTAATAAAAATAATAAAAGAAACAAATATAAGATTAGTAAAACCTTAAATTATTGTAGCTTACAGGCATGATGATCCAGCAAGACAGAAGCCACTGCTGTGGGAGCATGGCACTGACAAAGCATTTACCTCTATATCAGATAAGCCAAAAATACTCCTAATAAGAGACTTTGAACTAGCAATATTGGGCTTTAACGAATTTAAAACATCTGAATAGTATTAAGGTTGTGCACAATTTTTTATACAACTAACAAACAGGCAACAGAACCTTAGAACAGAACAGATTTAAACTTGTACTCTGTTTCTGGAAAGGAAAAATACACTTGCAGATAAAAGAGCATGGAGAAACATGTAAAGAATTCATTACAGATGAAAGGATTAGTAGAGTAGGCAACTAATACCATACTTCCAAGCAAGTACAAGATTATGAAGAAGGAATGTATTTTGCACAATTTTCGTCTTCGTATACAGAAAAGGATACGGTTTCGAGGAAGAACTGAAGAAGAACATTCGAAATTATAAAATATAGGTTGCCTATTAATTTGCGCCCCTTTGGTGACTAAATGGGCAGCTTGCAGTACAAGAAAAGAAGAGCATTGCTGAGGCATCTGCATTTATAAAAACAAATAACTAATCTGTGAAAATTACAGAAACTGGATTGGAGGAAACGATTGCCAACCAATCAAAAAATTATAACCTGCCAATAATTCAGTATGAACACAAGGTGCCCATTTCACATTGAAGTGACCATTATGCTCAAAGAGACCATTACCTTTCCATGAGAATGACTGTTAATGCTATTAAGGTCACATTGAAGTTTCCCAGGTGTACTATCTTCTTTAACACAATCCATTAAGTAACAAGTCTTATCAATTGCTGCTTCATCATCCAAATGCCTGCGTTTTTTGCAGCGTTGCCACCTAAATAGTCTTGAACGCTTTATGGGCTTTGGTGTAACCTGAATTAAGTCTTTGTGTTTTTCACTTGAGAACCCATCATATCTCACATTACAAACTCTAGCTGCTAATGGAACTGCTTCAGGGACACTCATCTGAACACATTGACTAGCAGGATGCCTGTTGGAAGGCCTTATACTATTACTTCCACTAATAACTGACTGCTTGTGCTTTTTGCAGCACTGCCACTTAAAAGATCTCGAACGCTTTCTAGGATTAGCTAGTTCTTCACTTGGATGTCCTTCATATTTCGCAGAATCAAGTCCATTTATAGGTTCAGTTGCTTCAGAGACACTCATCTGGTCATATTTGTGGTCAGAAAGCCAGGTAAATGGCTTTTTGCAACTGCTATTATTGCGACAAACACAAGTTATAGAACCCTCAACACAGAGAGGATTGTCTTGCTTTATATTACATGTTGAGTCAGCTTTATCAACCATTCTCCTCTTCTTCCCATGTCCTGACAAAAAGAAATTTGGCTTTTGTTATGCTGTCCAAATTTCCCACCAATTTTTTAGGCAGCAAATGGCCAAGAGATAAAATAAAATCACCAAGTTAAGAAAGTATAAAGTATTGAACAGGAGTAATAAACAAGAACACTAAAATATTATCTCTAGCATACGTCGACTTTGCTATCAGCGTATCAAGTAACATAAACCTTCTCCTCTTTTCAACTCCTCCATATTTATTGGGTTAAGCATATCAATCAGGGTAGTGATTGATCTAACCAACCTTAGAAACAGGACAGTCTAGTAATAAAGTTTATTCCACAATAAAATTCAAAGAACATAAAGAAGCATTTCTCAACTAATTTTCCTGAAATAAAACAATAGATAATTGCACCTACATATTTTCATGATTACTTTCTCAAGAGGTAATATGCAGTATCTACATCGTTAGAAATCTTTAAAAAGTATAATCTTTTAAACTCTTAATTACCAAAATGAATGACTGAAGGATCTTGCTGTTGTGACTCTTCTGGATGTTTCATCAACTTAAGGATCAAATCACTGATGGGTGGACCAGCCACCTGATTGTGTTTCTTAGAGGCAAGTGGCAAAAATATTGATGTATGCTTTAGAAGATAAAACATGATGTCATCCCCCACCTGCAGTTATGTCATTTTCATACCATCTGAGTATAATTTGATAAGTAATACCAATGAACAAAAAATCATACAATATAGTTGAACCCATATTGTACCCTTTTCAATAGAAGACTCCATGCTGAAGAAGTAAGAAATTCCACAGTAGGGCTTGAACGATTATGCTGTCAAGCACAGATTAAAAAAACTGCATTAGTAAATTAAATAAACAGATACAAGCTATCAAGCAGCTATTCTACTTCAAATACCAAATGCATGAGATACTTCATATGATTATCTTTCTGAAAACCACAAGGCATGGTTGGTTCATCTTCGAAATGAAATGGGAATAAAAATGAACTTTCAAATTCAAAGAATCCTGTTCCAAGTTTAATTTTGAATCACTTAGACAGAATTTAATGGTTGCTTAATGAAGAATAGTTGTACCTACCATTTTAAAATAAATCCAACTTTTCAAATTTAAACCAGCAACAAGAAAATTTCACAAACCAAGCAAGAAAATGGAATAATATTCCAAAATCTGAATTTCACGCCCCATTCTAAAGCCACCCAAACACAAAGTATTTAACTACATAATGAACAAAGTATATACTAGGAATTATTGGATGGCCCAGGCGCCTGTACTTTCACTCACATAATCGCGGGATCCGCTCTTCAGATAGACCCCATAAAACTATGAATCCAAGGCGCATTACATTCATGTGTTCCAAGAGCATCTAATACTTTTCTTGTGCTTACGCATATTTAAAAAAAAGAAACAAAAAAATAGATTGAAAAACAAAAACTTGCCTTGTTATAAGCGCTGCATATGACATTGGACACCGTTGATTTCTCTCTAATAATCATTTCAATAGTCCTTGCCACAATCTGAAAACACAACCAACGACAATTACATTTCATTAAATAACTAACAAGACCGACTATATATACGCCAAACGACGCTCACCTCACGTTGGGACCAATTGTTGAGAGGACAGAACTCAGCGGGCAGTTTAACAGGAGGAGGAGCATTGTGGTTGACGACGACGAAGCAATGACTGAGGAGATTGCGGTAATCGGGTGGATCGTGAGGTTGGAAAAGAAAGGACAAATCGTTTTGGCCTGCAGCGGGAGGTAGAATTAAGGATGCGAGGGTGGCAGATAGGGTTCGAGCTCGGTCGCGGAATAGCCTCCATAGGACCAGTGGGACCCGTCGTTTCTTTTTCGTCATCGGAGGAATGAGTTTGTTGCGAGGAGAAAGCGAGGGAAAGAAGTGGAATTGAAAAGACAGGAATTGGTAAAGCTGGGTTGAGTGTTGGGCTTATTGGGCTGGACTAAACCCAAAATGTGCTTAATGTATGTTAGATCCGTTTGTTTGTTTAATGAATTTAAGAAAATTAATTAATATAAAATATTTTTTTAATCAAAAAAATTAAATAATTTTTCAGAAAAATAACTTTCAGTTTTAAAAATGAAAAATTATTTTTTAAACTTTGATAAACTAATCTAAATGAAAAATAAATCATACAAATATATGTATTTATTATTATTTTACTGTCCACATTTACAACTAGTTATCATCGATCAATAATGGTCGTTGGTGATAAGTGAAACTCATAAACTTTTCATTTTTAATCTATTTTGTATTATACTAAACAATAATAGTGTAAACATAGAATATTCATCATTTAAATTTTATTATAATTTTATAAATAAAAAAATTAATATTTTTATATTATATTTTAAACATCAAAAAATATATGGCTCGTAAAATATTTTTCTCATAAAATAATTTCTCAGATAATTTATTTTTTGGTAACAAATGGAGGCTCCGTTTGTTTCATTACAAATATTTTTCTAAAAAATAATTTATTCATTTTCTGATATTTAGCACTCTTAAAAACTTAGTTAATAAAAAATATTTTTCAAATCAATAAAAAACTAAACCACTTTTAAGAAAATTAACATCTCATTTCAAAAGAGAAAGTCATTTTTTAAATTTTGATAAATTTATCAAAATAAATTATATAAACACATATATATATTATTATTAATTATTTTTTACTATTGACACCTATCAATGAATCGTCGTCGGTCCATAGTGATAATGAGTGATAGATAAAACCCACAAAATTGTTATTTTAATATATTTTGTCCTATATTAAATAATAAATAGTATAAATATGAAGTTTTTATTGTTTAAATTTTATTATAATTTTATAAACGAAAAGAAAACTAATATTTTCATAATGTAAAACACTATAACCACCTCATCCCTAAACTTTTTAGTGGTGACTTTCCTTATATTTAATAGGCTTAATTACTAAAAAATTTGTATTTTTCAAATCTATTTCTTACTTTAATTTTTAAACAAAAGTGTCTAAACTTTAATTTTTTTAAAAAAAATATCCTGAAATTAATATATGATTATCAAAAAATGGATAAAAGATCATTTATGAACTTTTTAAAAAAGTTCGGTTAAACCCTAAAAAAGAGAAAAAATAACTAAAAATTGTATAAAATCTTATTTAATTCTATTTGATTCATTTTTAATATATGAAAATCTAACCAAATTAAATTGAATATATATTTTAAGTAATTGAAATATAATTTATTATAAAATTTTATTGTAGATATAATTAATTCATAATTAAAATTGAAAACTTAGATAAACATAATTTTTAATGCAACGATAAATAGTTATCATTTTTTTTATGTAAACATTAAATAGCTAAATTTTATTTATTGTAAATAATCAAATTATCTTTTTAAATCAATGAGTCATTTTTTAAGAGAAAAATAAATTTACTAAAATATAAAATAGTTAAATGTTAATTTATTTAAATATATAAAAAGTTAAAAATAAATTAATCTGACAAGTACACATGTATACTTAGTGACAGATTTAAAATTTTTTAAACATGAGTATAAAGAATATATTTTAAAAATTGAAATTATTAATTAAGTATTGTCTATTTATTTATAAAAATTTAAGATTTGAGGATATAAATGATACACAATAATTATTTTTTAAAGTAAATAAATCACTTAAATTATCATAGATAATAACAAATCAAAATTAAAAATTGAAAGAAAATAAAATGAGTGAGTGCATATCATACAAATAATTAGAAAAATAAAATAAAAACTATATCATATGAATAGAGGATAAAAAGAAGTACAAGTGTACAATGATTAAATATTTAATTATAATTTAATAGAAAATTAGAAAAATACTTTTTTATATTAAAAATACAAAGTTAACTAAATTTTAAGAATAGATAGTTGATTAAGTCTAAATTAATTAAATTTTATAATAAAATAAATATTTATATAAAATAATATATCAATGGATCCTAAAAAAATTTAATGTGGGTTGAATTTTTATATTATATAATATAATTTTAAAATAAAAGTGGAGTATTTTTTATATTAAAAAAATATTATCAAAAAAGTTATTAAGTTTTATATTATTATAAAAATATTGATTTTATGCAAAAGTGAAAAGATACGATTTATATAAAAAGAAAAAGTTAAATAAAATTTTAGATATTTTTATTTAATTTTTTTTTTTGAGTTTTTAATATTTAACTATTATATATTTTTAATAAATTTATTTTTCTCATAAGAAATGATTTATTAATACAAGGAAATAATTTGATCCTTTGTAAGAAATAAATTTTAGCTATTTAATGTCTATATAAAAAAGGTAATAATTACTTATCATTATCTTATTTTGAAAAAATTTTATGATCGTCAAAGTTTTTACTTAGTCCAAGGTCTATTGTAAACTTTTCTTGTCAAAAAAAAAAAATGTTTCTTGATAACGGCAGTTCAATAATTTTGCTAACACATGTTGTTTACAAAGCTTTTAGTCAGGAGCTCAATCAACTAAAGCTAGTTCATACACTACTTGTTTGTTTGGTGGGAAGACGAATTGATATCATGGGAGCAACTAAACTTAAAATAGAAATAGGAGGGTCAGATGTAACAAAAGTCTTAAAATAGTATGGATGCTAATTGATTTTCCTTTTACTTATAATGCTACCATTGATAGGCTTATAGCTACTTGTACCTCTACTTGTTATCTCACTATGAAAATTTTAATTAAGAACAGTCTAGCTATGATTTATGGTGATCAAGGGACTGCTAAGAAAATTTATATGATTGTGTTAAAAGATGTTATTTATATATTATCAATGAAACTCATGGATGTTTCTATGATTCGATGAAAAAACATAAGCTATTTGATGAATTGAGAACCTATTTTCTTGAGAAAGGAAAGGTAATCATCATGGTTATAAATTTGTCTAAGCCAATTGAAACAAACATCTTCTAAGTTTTATTCAAGACTGTCAAGATGTATAGTTGGACCATTGACGATATTATGGGTATTGATCTATCTATTATTACTCATAAGGTTATCAAACCCAAATAGAGATGGCAAAAAGATGGAATTTCCTGCTTCTCGCTAGGTTCTACTCCAACGGGATGAGAATTCTCCATCTTTTCTCCTCATGAGATAGGGTGTGAATTACATTTTCACTTTGCGAATCCCCATAAAAACTCTCGAAGTGAATCTACGTAAGAATCCTTGAAAATTAAATATATTTTTTACAAATTTTTATATTTATTATATATATATATAAATAGTTTATGTGTTTAACTATATATTTTTATATATTTATTAATTTATAGCATTTATATATTTTTCTAAAAAATAGTTTGAAAATAATAAAAAAAAATTAACAAAAAAATTGCTTAACTGAAAAACTCCACATAGACAATGATAGATCAAGAGGGCGAGGTGGGAGATGGCCCGTCCTGCCCGGTGCCATTCATAAGCCCAAAGAGCAGAAAAAGAGAAATCATGCGTTTAGATAGTAATTGATGGTAGCTGAAGAGGTATGTAAATTAGTTCATTCTAGTTTCATTCCTGAGTGCTCTACCTTGATTGGCATGATAATATTATTTTACTAAAAAAAATCTAATTGCAAGTGGTGAATGCGTGTTAATTTTA
>CATIWR010172311.1:0-19534 GCA_949677035.1 Omphalea diandra
TTCAAATATGGAATCTAGACAGACAGATAAAGAAGACATTAAGAAGCATCATAGAAACTAGATTAAAGGTAAAAGCTAGTTCAGGTTATGGAGATGATCACCTCGGTCTAATGATTGAATCCTCAGTAACTAGTACCCATACAAAAGCTAGTAATTCTAAGCTGAGAATGTATGAAATCATGGAAGACTGCAAAACATTCTTCTTTGCTGGGCACGAGACCGCCTCCATTCTTCTAACTTCGACAATCTTTTTGTTGGGCTTACACCAAGAATGGCAAGAAAAACTCAGGGAAGAAGTGTCGAAAGAGTGGGGGACGGGAATTCCTTGTGCTAACATGTTATCCAAGTTAAAATTGTTTAGCTACCAAACTTCTCCATTTCTTTCTTTTCTTGTTTTTACCTCTTGTTTTTAATCATAAACAGCAACCACACTAATTGGCTCTGAATTAACTTGGCAGATGAACATGGTTCTGCTGGAGGCTTTGAGGCTATATTGCCCAGCAATAGCATTGTCGAGAAAACCAGCAGAAGATACGAAATTGGGGGATTTGATGATTCCAAAAGACACAACTCTAGTAATTTTTATAACAAACATTCACAGGAGGAAAGAATACCGGGGAGAGGATGCAAATGAGTTTAATCCATTGAGGTTAGGGAATGAGATCTCCAAGGCTGTAAAACACCCGAGTGCTTTTCTCGGTTTTTCTTTAGGTCCCAGAGTTTGCATTGGCCAGAATTTTGCAATGGTATGACCTTAGTAGTTTTTATTTCAATAATACTCGCATTGTCTATAAGAATTGCGAGTCTAAATTTACAAAAATGAAATATGGTTTTGTAATTAATTTTAGTAAAATATTGTTGTTATATTTTAATTATGGACCAACCCTAAAGACTTGTGAGAAGGACAACAAAATTGAAATTTTAAATAGGGTATCAGTCTGTACCATCAATGTGCCTAGTATTGAATACAAGATTCTCATAAACTTTATTTACAATAGAATTTCGGACATGATTCCTAAACTAGGGGACGGTCCAATGAACCTGCGTTCATGATTCTTCTTACGTCAACAGTGTCCATCCAAGGTTGCTAGGTTGTTGTGCTGTTTTTCATATCATAAGAAAATAAATCAGTGCCCTTACCTTTGCTTCTCTATGGGGTCCATCCACGTTTGAATCTGATACTTCTCTATGTTAATATAATTAAGAGGATAATGGAAAATACTAAGGAAATACTAACTGTTTAATTAATTGATCGAAAGCGGCTTTAGCGTTCAATAAAGAAATGAAAGAGTAAGAGCACAAAATGCTTTGCTTGAAATTGGGATTGTGCATTAGGAACCTCAAAAACAAATGTAATTCCATTTTTTATGTAAAGAACACTACGGGATTTTTTTTTTTAGGTTATTGGCATTGCTACTACTTAAAAGACTTCATTTTTCTTGTGAAATGGAGTGATTGTGTAGGAATGAAACCTTTTGCCTTCTTATTAATGTATGGAACTTTAGTTATGAATTATTTGAAGTGTTTTAAAAGAATTTTTGGATTTAATTTTTAGAGTTAGCGTACAAAAAATAATAAATATTTTTTTGAATATACTAAATTAATGTGGATAATTAATCTTTAAAATCATCTTGAGAAAAATTTAATATTGGTTAATGTATAAATTAACAAGAGCACATCTTTACCAAAATAAAGAAAAAAAGGTGTAAGAAACTTAATACACATTTAAAAAGGTGAATATATATATATATATATATATATATATATATAGTATAAAATATTTTTATTTTATATATTAATATAATTATTTTCAAAAATAAAAAATTATCTGCGAGGATTCTCCGTGCAACGAGAAATCTCTATAGAGGCGGAGATGGAGAAAAAATTTTCTTCATTAGGAGAGAGGGGCAAGGTGTTGTCATTTCCAAATAAAAAAAGGTAATCTTTTTCTTTTATTTGTTTTTAACGTGAAATTTTCATATCATTATAAAATAATATCATATTAGTGACGAAAATTTTCATTGTTAATTCAATAAATTCTATCACTAATTTGGATTAGCAAAGGATTGAAAGTCAATCCAAACTAAGTATTTAGATCTATTATGAGATTGCCATGAGACATTTAACAGATTCTTCTAAACTTTGAATTAATGCAAAAACATCTTATCTTTAATTTGGTACCAATGGAATTTCAAATCCATTGTTAATTAGTAACAAATAAATCTATCATAAAATTTCCGTTATTAACTGATCCACTATAATTTTATCATAGTTCTATCAATAATTCACTAGAATTTTGATAAAATTTTAAAAGATTTTCATTGCTAAAATTTCATCGCTATTCCAGTTAAATTTTATAGTGATCTCATATTTCAATTTTTTACTCTCTCTCTCTCTCTCTCTCTCTCTCTCTCTCTCTCTCTATATATATATATATATATATATATATATATATATGATTTTATAATTCAGTTTGATTCAAAATACAATTTGATTTTGAGTTGATTTTTAATTAGATTTTTATTAAAACACTAGAATTGAGATCGTTTTAAAAATTTTTGTTTTGACTATGGTTTGATTCTAATTTTTTATTGTTTTTTAATTTAAAATTAATTTACATTTAATTTTTGTTCAATTTGAAAATCTTGATAATTATGTACCTATTTAGTTTGAAGTCTGCTTATTGACATTCAACAATAATTAGAGCATTCAAATACTGTAAAAAGAATATTTGGTAAATATCAATATTTAATATTTTTAAAAATATAATTAGACAATAAAAGTTATTTTTTTAACTTTTAAAATATAAAAGTGACATTTATATTTTTTATTATTGACCTTATATTTATTATTATTGATCATTATAAAAATTTATGTTTCATATAAAATTAATTAAAATAAAAATAATTATCTTTTTTAATAAAATCACATATTTAATTATTAAATTATCAAATATTATATATTTATTGATTATTTACAGTTAATTGTCAACTATTGATTACTGATTCAATTGTTAATTACTTATCGGTATCACTACAAACAGACTCTATCTTCGTCCCTATCATTAATCGTGAAAATTTCTTGGAAAAAGTAAAAAAATATCTTCGCTTTCTTTAATGATTATTTCTGTGAAAAACAAAAGGGGAATGCTTACTGTCTCCACCTATATTATCTAGCACTAAGCGGCCTATATAAACCACCACACTTTGCAGAGCAGGCACCACTCCCAAGTCCCAAACCAATTACGCAATTAACATGATGGGTTATGTTGGGATTTTGATGGTAGCTCTGTCTGTGGTTGTCGTTTCAAATATTTGGAGAGTGGCAAGGGTGTGGTTGTGGACACCATATGTGTTGGCTAGAAGGTTTCGAAAACAAGGACTTAGAGGTCCTCCTGGCTCCATCTTATCGGGATCTCTAAAGGAAATGAAAAGGTTCAAGATGGATGCCAATCTAATGGTCTTGGATAATACCTCAAACGACATCATTCCAAGAGTTTTGCCTCACTACCACAAATGGTGCCCTCAATATGGTAAAGTTTTTGTTTTTTCTTTTACTTTCCTTTTTCGTGATTTTTTTCCTCACGGTAGACATATGAAGATGGATTTTAGGAGTGGGATTTAATTTTCATGTGGAGGTTTTTTTTTTCAGTTTATGGATTATTTTTGTGTTAAGGAGTCACTGAATATTGTGAAATATATTTATTTCGTGATAAATATAAACATGTTTATTTATATGAAATTTAATGAATTTACGAGTTTATAAGAATTATTTTTTTCATAACTCATAATAAGTTTTTTCATACTATCTTAAACATATAAGACAGACTGTACTTACCCTTCAAATTTTTATATATTATTTTTCATTTCACAGATGCTGTGTCGGTTAACAAATCTGTTCGATGTTGGAATATATGTAAATGTTGAGGTTTTCTGTTGTATTTCTTTCATGTGCTAATTTTAGTAATTTGATGCATGTCAAAAAAAAAAAAGGCAAAAATTGACCATTTGGAATTACGATATATGATGTTTAAATAAAACGCTGCATAAGTGTTGTTCCATCAGATTTGAATAGAAAATAAATTTCCTTTCATGTGTTAAATTTCAATGAGAAATTTGTTCAAAAACAATATTTATTCTCAGATTTAGTACAGAAAATTGTCTGAAAGTTAGTATTTAAACAGACACTAATGTTATTTCATGCCAAAGGTATCCGTTATATGCAGTATCTTGATAAGGGCATTAAAGTATAGAGAAGAATAAAGGGACATGAACGTGCATACAGGGAAATCCTACATAATATTTCAACTTGAATTTTTGACTGACCTTTGTTCATTTCCATGTTCTTTTGCTCGATCATTGCAAAAGTCAGGAGACAAATTACCTGCCACCTTGTTTTTCCTTTTTTAACTCTGAAAACTCTTGAGGGAGAAAGAGAAATCACAATTTGAGTTCTTTACATTACGCATTATGAGACAAACATTAAATAATTACACCATGCATGGCTACAAGGTGGGGTTGCGTGTGATGCACAATTTATGCTTCTAAATTATGTCTCAGGAGAAACAATTCTTTATTGGCATGGAACAAGGCCGGTGGTTTGCATAACAGACCCAGAACTGGCCAAGCAAATACTATCAAATAAGTTCGGTTTCTATGTAAAACCCAAGTGCAATCCTGCAATACAAGCACTGACTGGGAAAGGAGTAGCTCTAGTCAATGGACTGGAATGGGTTAGGCGCAGAAGGATTGTCAATCCTGCTTTCTCAGTGGATAAGCTCAAGGTCTCGATGGACGGGAATTTTTTTTTTTTTTTCAATTGATTGGGCATGTTTGTTTACTTCTGGTTGATGACAGGTTATGGTAAAGAGAATGGCAGCATGTACTATATCCATGCTTGAGGAATGGAAAGATCAGGCGAATGCTGTTGAGGAACAATCTAAAAAGATAGAAATGAATAGAGAATTTCGTAAGCTTACAGCTGATATTATAGCACATGCTGCCTTTGGCAGTAGCTATTCTCAAGGGAAAGAAGCCTTTGAAGCCCAAAATGAGCTTCAACACTATTGTGCAGCTTCATTATTTGATGTTCTGATCCCCGGAAGCCAGTAATTTCCTCATTCCTAATTAAATTGCAATCTGTGAGCGTTTCACTCAAGAAACTGTGTAACATTTTTAAGTTTTTCTTTTGGGTTTTCAATCTTTCAGTTATCTCCCAACTCCATCAAACCTTCAACTATGGAAGCTAGACAGAAGAATAAGGAATTCTCTAGGGAACATCATAAAGACTAGACTGAAATCTAAAAATTCAGATTGCGGTTATGGAGACGATCTACTTGGTTTGATAATCGCAGCCTCAGAAGAAGCTGAAACCAACGATGGCTCCAAGTTAAACACGGATGATATAGTGGAGGAGTGCAAAACATTCTTTTTCGCAGGGCATGAAACCTCCGCGAATTTACTAACTTGGACTATCTTCTTGCTGAGCGTACATCGAGAATGGCAAACAAGACTCAGAGAAGAAGTGTCTAAAGAATGCAGGATGGCAATCCCTGATTCAGACATGTTGTCCAGGTTAAGATTGGTAAGTCGCATAGTTAAGGTTTTGAAGGTTCCAATGCTTTTTTTTTTTTTAATCTAAATTGGCTACAACTCTGCAGGTGAACATGGTTTTGCTAGAGGCCTTAAGGCTGTACTGTCCTGTTGTAGAAATGTACAGGGAAGCCACAAAAGACATGAAATTAGGAAACCTAGTGATTCCAAAGGATACATGGGTAACAATTCCGGTGGCAAAGATCCATAGGAGCAAAGAATACTGGGGAGAGGATGCGAATGAGTTCAATCCAATAAGGTTTGCCAATGGCATCTCCAAAGCAGCGAACCACCCGAATGCTTTTATCCCCTTTGGAATAGGTCCAAGAACTTGTGTCGGCCAGAATTTCGGCATGCTGGAAGCAAAAGTAGTTCTTGCAATGGTTCTTCAGAGGTTTTCCTTGACCCTCTCTTCCGAGTATAAACATGCCCCGGTAAACAACCTTGCTTTGCAGCCACAATATGGCCTCCCCATTATTGTCAAGCCTTTGCAAAACATGTGATACTGGCTCTCCTGATTAATTATATTCCTCTCTCTCTCTCTCTCTCTCTCTCTCTCTCTCTCTCTCTATATATATATATATATATATATATATCAAGTTTCTATTACAAATTTCAAGTAGATTACATCAATTTAGAATTAAAATTGACCAAATATATAATATGAAGGCAGCAATTATATATAGAACAAAAATAATTCGGAAGCCTCGGTAATTCTAATTTCTACGCTTGAAAAACTCTTATTACATATATATTATAAAGAGAAAAAGAAAAGAAAAAGGAATTATGAGAATGTTATAATATCAAAATATGATTTTTTTAAAAAATAATTTTCAAGTAATCTTGGAAGAGTTTTGATTGAACCTGAACATATCTTCGAGGTCCGGCGAGGTGAAGAACGGCAAAACTGCCCTAACTTTGTTTGGTGCGTCACCTTCGACCGGTAGCGAAGCCTTACGTTTATGTTTACTAATTCTAGGGGCCGCAGGACACGTCATCGCATCAGGTATCCGATACTCCTCACCCGTCGGTGTCTTACACTCCAAAATCTTGATCGTGGTGGTCTTTGTTTCTGCAGTATTATCTTCAACAGTTACAACTTGTTCCAGATCATCAAACACAAGCTCTGCAAGCTTTATCGACAAAGGTGTTTGTTGTTTATCATCTTGTTGGAAGCCAATCATCATCTGATCTGTGAGAATTCAAACCTCATCTCAGAATTTATTTGCTTGTTGGATTTTGATTGAATACGAAATTTGATTAGCAACTCAAAATAGATAAAGAGAACGAAAGAGAGGAGAAGAGGGTGGGGTCGCCCAAGGAGCGTATTTGACTCTGACTTCGACTTCAAACCTTCTGTTTGACTATTTTCAATTTATAACAAGGACCGCCATCTTTGGTTTTACAAAATATTCAGTGTTAATTTTTAGAATTTCACATAGGTCAATATTATCTTTATATTGAAAAACTCAAAATTAATTAGTTAATTACTGAAAAAATAATTATGGTATATTTTTTAATATTTTTTCACAATTTTATGCTACTTTAAAAACTCATTAATATAATTTTTAAAAACTCAAAAAATAATTTTATGCTACTTTAAAATTAACTCATTAATATTTAAACCATAAATTGTTATTAATAAATATTGGTAAACAAAAAAATATAGAAGACTTATTCTTGGTATACGAATCAATACTTTGAAAATATAGAAAAATTTGATAAATGTAATAAATATTGATAAGGTTTCTTAAGGATAAAATAGAAAAAAAGGAGTTAATGTTTTATTGAATAAACAAAAATAATAGATAAATATAAGACTTGTTCTTGGTATATGAATCAATGCTTTAAAAATTAAGAAAAATTTGATAAATGTAATAAATGTAGATAAGGTTTCTCAAAGATAAAATAGAAAAAAAAATAATATTTTTTGAATACACAAAAGTAACAAATAAATGAATTTTTTTTTTAAAATAACACTTATATTAGAATGAAAGGAGTACCGGTCTATTATTATGGTTTATTTTTCCAAAAATATTCGTGATTATCTTTTGGATTTATCTAATGCTGGTATTCACCTATTAAACCCACCATGTTTTTCTGTTTATTGATCTAATCTTTTTCGTTAATTCATGAAAACAACGATAATCAGGAATTGGATAATTTTTTAAAAAAAAAAAAATTCTGGGGCAACACTTAGATGCCCATTTGGAGGCCCAAGACCGCTTTCTAGAGGATCCAAGTTTAAGATCATACATTCACGAGAGCCCTCTTTTTCTAATGGGCCTGCTCAATAATTCAGATAAACTGCATTTCATTCATAAATCAAAATCCAGCTCGTTATAGAAAATTGATTGCCCAACCGATTGAGTTGTCCTCAATACGAGTCTAAATAATTTCAATAATTAAGAAAATAGGAGCGTCTCTTATCAATAATATGCTTACAAATAAATAAAAATGCGATTCACAAATCTAGGTTCTGCAGCCGCTGAGCTCAATATCGTTTGCTTTATGTGACCACAAGTGGGGAAATTTAAAATATTTATTAATGAATAATCTGCGGGTTGCGTAATTATAAGTTAATAATAGTATTATTTAAATTTTTATTAATTTTAATAAAATTAAATTTGTTAATTTATATATATGATTAAAATAAATTATATGCGAAGATTAATGTTTTATCTTATTTTTTAATTATAAATTTTATAAACTTATTTTTAATTAAATAGTTTAATATTCTTTAATTTGATAAATTTGAGACCATATATATATATATATATGGATTGATTCTATAGCCTACGCTGAACAACACATAAAAATAACTTAATTCAAAAATTAATCGACCAAAATTTTTGAACCCCTTTGCCACTCTGATGCTAATACAAGTCTTTTCACTTGCCAAATATTCCCATAATCTCCTCATTTGGCATGCAAAAGACACTATGCTTTATCTTAAGATTACTTAGAACGCCTTTTGTAGATAGTAACATAGTACACTTAAAGTATGAAAAATGTTGGGCATGAAAAGATTGTTGATAGAGGTAGAGGTGATAAATGAGCTGGATTGAATTTGTATTAAGTCAATTTTATCAGTTTAGGATATGTTTAATTTGACAAAGATGATCAACAGTTAACGTTAGTGATCAGCGATAAACGAGCAATAGTGAACGATTAATTATGAGCAATTACTAATTGATAATTTAATGATTGAATCTATGATTGTATAATAAAATGACATAAAAATATAATTATTTTTATATTTTAATTAATTTTATATGAAATATAAATTTATATAAAGTGTAAATAATGATAAATATAATGTTAATACTAGAAAAAAAAAATTTAATCGTCAGTTTTTATATTTCAAACATTGGAAACACTAACTTTCAATATTTAGTTATATAATTTAAATTTTGAATGCTAGTTTTTAAACTGAAATGCTAAAAGGCGACATTTACCAAATATTTTACTCAAAGTTTAAATGCCCAATTGCTAAACGCCAATAAACAACTACCAAATTAGATGGACGCTTAGTTAAATTACCAAGTTAATATATAGAAAAAGAATAAATCATTTTTTATTTTTTTTTCCAAATTTTCGGTTGAGTAAAATTATTCATAATTTTAATTTTGTTAAATAAAAAATATAATTTCAATTTTAAACAAATTTAAAGTTTTTAAATAATTCAATAGGATGAATTTGAATCATAATATGATTAGCCCGATTTAGTTAGGTCACTTTAGTTTGACTCATTGATCAATATAGAAACAAATCAATTTTAATTTGAAAATTTTTGAATCATTTCAAATTTTTTAATTCAGATTGAGTTTGACTTGCTTTTTTTTAATAAATTCAAATCAAAATTTCCGATAAACTTAGAAATCTTGCATATTATGATTCTGCGAAAGTAGGTTTTAGTGATGACGAAATAGCAGAACAAAGCACCTACTTCTCCTCAATTCATCAAGAAAATCACGCAAGTGAGAATAAGCAAGCAGAAGTACGTAAAGGACGAGGTTCTGCTGCAACACCAGTGAAAAATGGGAATATGATCCTTTATATATTTTGGACAATCCAAACAAAAGTTTCTGCTCAGACAGTGTTGCCTGGCAGACAATGAACGATTGTGTTTCAGAATTATATAGATGCAATATCAGAGTGAAATAGATACAAATTTCTTGGTCATTGCAACCATTCAATTCTTCAACAAAATTACCTAGAGCTCTCTAAGAACAGACTCTCCCTTAGTTTCACAAAATTCTCCTTTTTAATCTTTTGTTTTTCTCATACAAAAAGAATTGTTCAAACCACCGCAGACCATTCCTTTAAGTTGGCAGTCCTTTTTACCCCCCGCCCCCTCTTTTTTGCATCCCCAATTAGATGTCTATTTATTTTGCAGGAAATATTTTTAAAAAATATTTAATTTTTAATATTTGATACATTTAAAAAAAATTGATTAATAAAAATAAATTTTATATGAATGAAAAATTAAGTTATGTTTTGAATTTTGACAAATTCAATCAAATGAAAAAGTAAAACATATAAACACATATATGTTAGTGTATTTATAATTACTGATCATTCTTAACTATTGGTACCCATTATCGATTATTGTTAATCAATGATAATTACTAATAATTGATAGAACCATACAAAAAATTTAATTTTAATATATTTTTCTCATATTGAACAATAAACGATATAAATATAAATTTTTATAATTTAAATTTTATTATAATCTTATAAATAAAAATAAAATATTTTTTAATATATTTTAAAAATTAAAAAATATATTTCTATAAAAAATATTTTTATAGATAAATTATTTCAAATCGAACAAACGAAGCCTAGGTTAAAGTTTACAGCTCAGTTAAGTTAAAATGCACAAATTTATTCCATGCATTGTGACTCCCTCAATGATGTGATGTCTGGTGCCTACCAGTCTTTTAAAAATTGGACCGTATTGGTCAATCAAATTAGTAAAATTGAGAATTAGATTAATAATTAGTTCAATTAGATTTGGTTTGATTTTGTTCAATTAGATTTGATTCAGTTTTCAAAGTCATTTTTATATTTTTAAGTATTTTAAATATATTTACATATATTTTTACTTTTTTATTTTTAAAATTATTTTAATAATATTTATTAAATTTTATTCATTATTAGACTGATTAAACTGAAACGATCCATCCGCCAACCAATCAACTGATTGATCCGCCTAATTTTAAAAACATTGGTGCCGACTGAAATCGGTGGAACCTGAGGTTGGTTTGAAGGTTTAGTTGCTATATTAAATTAGGCTAGTTGGACACTAGAGCTTTAAGATCTTGAAAAGAAGTATAGAAGAATAATTAGCTGATTAGAAAATCTGATAGGCATTACTATCAAAAACCATATATTGGATTGATTGGACTTACTCCATCAATTGCCAACCCAATCAAGCTATAGATTATGCGGAGAATGTACAATTATAGATTATTAAGGGGCCTAATTATCTCCTTAGATCCAGGTCAATGATGTAATCTGTGAAGAAAGTTGACTATGGTTCCCACTAGAGGCAAAAGGGGAGATGTAATTATTCTGTGTTAAGGGGGACAAACCAAAATAATGCTACTTTTTGACAATTAAGAAGAACTAAGGGTGTTAATGGTGTTTAATCCTCTCTTGAGATACTGTCTTCTATCTCATTAAAAGTCAAAGGTAATTTTATTCTTTCATTTATTTTAATTTAATTTAATTTGTGACAATTTTGCTTTTAAATAACACAACGTATGCATAATAATGTTCGTGATGAATCAACTCTAAAAGTATAATTATAACAGGTAAAATTATTAGTATTGTTATTATTATGGCATTTGAGTTAACGTGGATGGAAACCAAGTAATGAAAAAGACGTTAGATATTTTCTTGGGCATGATTAAAGCTAATATGATTTCAAATTGAAGGTTTAAGAAAAATACACAAAGGAAGGCATGTGCATATGTTGCCTCTAATGTTAATGACCCTATTAAGTGGGATACAATAAGGGTCATATTGAATAGACCCTATTGAGTGGGAAGGGCTTTTAGGTACTCCAGAAAGGAAGGGAAGAACGTGGTGTGCTTCCATAGAAAAATTGTGGGTCATGCTACGTGTTTTAATCTACTAATAATCTTGGGCTGTTAACATCAATTTGCTAGCAGCCACAGTGATGAAAAAGTTGTCAAATAGTAATTGAAGGAAATTATTAGCAAATTTAATGAGGACTAAGCGCAATGTCTAATCCCATTATCCCCAAAGTGATAGTTGATCTTTCTTGTCAATTGGTTGTCATCCTTTTTGGAAAGAGATGGATTAAAGATAATCAAGTATGAGGCGCCTCTTTTTTCTTCAAGGACATTTGGATGATGCTTCTTCTGATTTCAAACAACCTGTTGATTACAATAATCTTCAAATATTGTTTATCTTTTTCCCACTCAAATTCATTAATATCCCATCAATGTATTTTTAAAGTAAATTTGGGATTCATTCCCTTACAAAGAAAAATGTCACCTTACTCAAGTTCTCTTGTACTGTCACAAATCACTAATAATAAGCTTATTTCAATTCCAGAAAGTAGATTATTGATTGTATCCTTTTAATAATACTCGATCATGTGCAAGCTTCAGTTATTAATGATATAATTAGATTAATCTTAATCTCATATAAATAAATGAGATTATAAAATTAAATAAATTTTGGATACAAAATTATATATGAATCTTTCAAAATAATACTTTCCTTTTTCAAATAATTGTCTTTTTAGAGTTGTGCACTCAAATTAAGAAAATAATTATTATAAATAATTTCAATCAATATAGACTAATATACTTTTAATTGTCCTTAATTAAAACTCTACACTAACACCAATAAGAAAACAATTAATTAAAAAAAAGATAAGAATTGATGATAAAGATAAATTTAGAAAAAGATAAATTAATATTATAATGACATTCTAGAATAACAATTATATTGAAACAAAATATATTTTTTAAAAATATAGTTATTTAAAGTCAGAATAATTAAATATGAGCTACATAATCTTAATGAACTTTGGAAAAACAAATTCTTTTTTGTTTCTTTTTTTTCGTTATAAGTGTGTACCCGGCATCATAAGTAGGGTTGAGCATTCGGTCGGTTCGGTTCAAACCGAACTGAATTTATGAAAACCGAATAAATCGAATTTAATTTAAATTCAAACCGAACCGAACCGAAAAAAATTGGTTTGGTTCGGTTTTCGGTTTTGGGCTCAATGGGTTGTTGAGCTTTTTTTTATCTTATATAAAATAATTTATTTTTAGTTTTTTAAACTCAAATTAAAAAAAATAAAAAAAATCCCACAAATTCGGTTTATTCGGTTTTCTCAAGTTTAAACCGAACCGAACCGAAAACCGAATTTTTTTTTATTTTTTTAAACCGAATCGAACCAAATTTACTTTAAAACTAAACCAAATAGACCGAATTCACTCATTTCGGTTCGGTTCGATTTTTCAGTTTCGGTTCGATTTTGCTCACCCCTAATCATAAGATTCAAAAGCTTAACATAAATGCATGAAGAAAGATTACATATATCTCCGTCTTTCTCTCAGCACAATACGCACAAAAAACCCATCAACACCTAATAGTGGAAAACCAGTATCTTATCACTAAAGAGCATAATTGAATACGAAGATATTTTAAAATTATGAAATGCAATCTATCTACAGCATCGATTTTGTACCTCTTTTCTTGTGGCACATAACAATCTCAAACAAAAAGAGAAAGAAAAAAAAAGAAAGAAAATCCCAAATGAAAAAAATAATAATAATAAACGAGGGACAAATCCGGTCGTGTGGACAGCGATGCAGCTACAAATATTTGTATGGCCATGGAAAGCTAATCAAGTAGCAAGCATCCTCCATTGAGTACTCGTGTGGGCATATTTCATTTTCAAATGGACATCTGATATTTCGAAAAATCGCCGGCAGGCCCCAGTTGGGATACCATTGTGACTAGTTACATACGTACACTTCATTATGTACAATGAACTTCACTAGGTCCAGCGCCATGCTCCCACCATCTCAATAATAATCTCTCTGTTTATATCCATAATATTACCAATTCAATTCGGACCCTCCAATGATACCCTAGGTCCCGCCTATAATTGATGCACACACAACGTACATAAACTATCTATTTTACTTGCTATTCAACACCATGGTAATTTATTTACTTGATTTGTTTAGCTCAACTCAGTTAGTTAACTCAAAACATACACAAATTCTCTCTCTCTCTCTTTTTTTTTTTTTTTTTTTAGTATTTTAGAGTCATTGATGGTATATTTTATATGCGTTAAACTCTTTTTTCTTTATTTTTTTAATAAAGTGAATTATATTATCATATCTACTAGTTTTTATTTTATTTTATCTTTTTTTCAGAGTTTTTATTTTAAATTTATTATTTTACCTCTCTCGGTGAGAGTTTTTATCTTTTTTTATTGTTTTAATGATAATTTATTATGATATATTATTAAGCATCGTCTCTTAAATATGTTCTAACGTATCATATAAATTTCAGTTTACATCGCATTATAATACCATAATTGATAAGGATTTTCATAATTAATAAAGATGTAAAATCATTGAAAAAGATTTATGTGAAAATAAAACCATGATTTCAAAATGTGTAGTTATCAGTATTGTTGAAAATCAATTTCATATTAGTATTCTAGATCAAAATATTTTTTGTAGATATCATATGATTATTTATGAATAAAAGTATTTTCTATTGTTCTTATAAAAAATTAACTTGTTTAATTAGTTAATTAAAAGACATTTGATATCATTATGGTTTTTCATTTTAAATTTTAAAAAATAAAAACCAAAATATGTTTATAAAAATATTATGTTTAACTATTTTTCATATTTATTAAAAAAATATTTTGAATCAAAAAATAAAAAATAAAAAAAGTTTGATTTTGAAATCTTATTTTAAAAAAAAAAAATAGAAAGCAAAAAAATAGCCCAAATGAAGCCTTGATTTATTATTATTATTGTTTTTGTTTTTGTTAGTCAGCAATGGAAGTGGAGCATATCATTTTAGTTAGGAAAATGTGTTCATTAGTTTCATATATTAGACTTCTCTCTCTTGTATTACCTGGATTGTAACTAACTAAATTCTTCAAGATAGCTTTATAATTTTCCATTTCTTTGTATCTCTATTGATGGTATTAAAGCAGAGTCTGTCAATAACTATTTTTCACTAGCCAAAAAAAAAAAAAAAATCACCATCAATGTACTATTTGATGTGTATTTGTGTATAATCATGATGGGAGAAATCATTGAGGTTACAGGAATTTGCACCAAAACTATTGTTTTCGGATATCCATTTCATCTTTATGGTTGAGAGAATCCTAATATGATTTTAGTTTTAGCACCTTAAAAGGCCAAAATTACCATAGATATGGAGAAGAGAAATGTGAAATACTTTGAGAGCTAAATAAATAAATTAGCAAATTAGTAAGCCAATACAAAAATTTTGCATACAACTATAACTAAAGAATGTCTGAGATGAAATTGCAGAAAGATTCGAAAAAAGTAATGGTCAAGGAAGTGCATGCATGACTATGTACTACACTTAATGAAAGAAATTATTGAAGGGATGAATTGACAGTTGCAGATCCAATACTTGATTAAACTTATGGAGCAGGAGAAGCAATGTCAGACATGATTTAAAAAAAAAAAAAGAAAAGCAAACTAGTGCATTTCCTAATAGGTCACATGAAGGTCATGATCAAGTAAGAAATTAGATTTTATTGATATATCTAAGAATTCCTAATAGATATTTTTATTTATCTTCCTAATGGTAATATCATAAAAGTTACAAATATATGATTCATTTTTTTGTATAATACTTTTTAATGACATAATGTCTTATTTACTTCTTATTTCAAATTCAACTTACTCTCATTCAGACAGTTACTTCAAGATTATCCACTAAGTCTCATCTTACTCTTTTGATTATACATCTTAGGACCCGCAGTAGCAGTTGTTAGCAAACTGGTCGAAGGACTTAACAAATTGAATAGCTCAAGCTTTTAGCACTGCTAGTATTAGCCAATTTTCAGCTCAATTGAGCCATTTTTTCACAAGTACTGTAAATACCATGTTCTCTATAAATTCTGATAAAAAAGAGAATCGTTCCTTATTGTCTAATCTAATTAATTTTTTCTCAATGAAGTTGCATTTTTCAGAGTGATAAACAAGATTATATCATCCTTCTATAATAAAATAAAATAAAATAAAACAGCATTCTCATTATATTATCCAAAATAATTTGTCTTATCACGTACATCCTCCAGCTAAACAAGTAAGAAAATCCTTTCCTCATAGCACAAATCTCTTTGAAATAGCTTCTAAATTATTATTATCTATCTACCTGTTCTAAACATTTTTTACAGCATAAATCACTTTAAAATAGTTTCTGAATTATTATATATAAATGAGTCGGATTTTGTTATATTATTTCTTATAAAAAAGCAAAAATAGAAGAAATTAAATAAGAAAAATTGACACAGAAATTTACATGTCGTTTAATGTGATTAAGCATTTATATATAATCCCAACAACAAATTGGAATGCTCTATAATACATAAATAAAATGGGTCAAACTCATGTATGGTACAAATCAACTCCCGCATTCCATCTTCACGACAAAGCTCAGTAAAAATTTCTTTTAAGTTGAGCTCCTAAAATTTGAGATCAAGTCATAAATTTAATTATCATAAAAGAAAAACAATGAAATCATTCAACACTTCTCTTATTGTTGGTGCCAAATATTCAAACAATAGTAGATAATTCATAAGAGCAATATGGGCCTTTATAACACAGAGTCAAGGTTGTTCTGTCTTGCCACTTTCATTAGCATGATTGAAATTCAATTTACTAATGTAATCACAACTATAAAAACTAACAATGGCGTAAAATTTGATAATTCTGCGTACACTGATTTGTTCATTATTAAAAGTAGGTTGCATCAAAGCATTGGCCCTTGTACACGCCAATAAAATAATTTATTGAGAGAAAACATGGACACTGGAGGTGGCAAACCGATGTCATTTTGGGTTGACTCATTTTTGAGTCAGTCACTTGGGTTGAGGTGGTTCGAATCAGTTTGGATTTAGATCGTTTAGGTTTCAAATAGGTTTGAGCTGTCAATCATATCATGCATGCATAAAAAATTTCAAATTTATTCTTAAATTAATATTTTAAGTTGAATTAATTATTATTTGGATTAATTGTTATTCAATTTTTAAATATGCATTTGAAATTTTTTATTATTCATACAATATTTTCTCACAATTTATTAAGAAAAATAATAATTTTCTCTAAAAAATTATTTTGAATCAACTTGTATATAAAACAGAACTTGATTAAAAAATTTATTTTTATTTAAATGCTTAATAAATAAAATATAACTTATTTTTCAAGCAAATCACTATATCTAATAAAAATAAACAATTAAACTAAGCCCATATAAAATTTTATTCAAAATATATATCAAAATTTAAAATAATTTACAAACAAACATATAATGTTTAATGATAACAAATCACTAATTATAGAAAAATTTGTATATTATAATAAAAATTTTTGTGATAAAATTGATTTTGTCTTAATATGTCAGTTTATTATGATAAAAATCAAATGTATTACAATTATTATAAAAATAAATAAATTTGTAGTAAATTTCTTTTTGTATTAAATTATTTAAAAATTATTATAAAATTTTAGTTTAATGACTTAAAAAATTTAAATGTTTATGAGATTTTCAATCATATTTAAATTTCAAATTAAGTCAACTACACTCTAATTTAATGAATTAATTTTAATTATAACTCAAGTCAAAATTATAATTAGTAAATTACATATTCAGACTCAATTGACCCTTATATTTTTTCAATTAGTTCAATCAAATCTAAAATTAAGTTTTGAATCATATATTTATTTTTATTCAATTCAATTTTATTTTTACTTAATTAAATTTATTATGTACTTTGAAATGATGAATTATAATTTTATATTTAAATTTAATAATTAAAAATTAAAAAAATTTAAACTTATAATTCATAATATCTCTCAATCTCTCATTTTTTAAGAAAATTGTCTCAATCTTCTTAAATATTTAATTTGTGTATTTTAAACAATAAAAATTTTAAACTATTTAGAATACAAATTTCTAAAAAATAATTTAAAAATCAATTACATGATATTAATTAAGATGATATTTTATTTTATTCAATTTATCTTATTTTTGTTTAATTAAATTTATTATATACTTTTATATGATGAATTTTTCTAATTTTAATTTATATTAAAAAATAAAATTTTAAAATTTCAATTTATAATTCAGAAAATCTCTCAATCTCTCATTTAAAGAAATTTCTCTCAATCTCTCCTTAAAAATATAAACTATTTAGAATAAAAGGATAAAAAATATTTAAAAAATTAATTGCATGAGCTGATAATACTTTTTTTTGTATTCAATTTAATCCTTTTATTTGCTTAATTAAATTTGTTATATGTACTTGTAAATAAAAGATTTAATTTTATATTTAAATCTATAAAATTTTAAAAGGTAAATTTTATAATTCATAAAATCTCTTAATATATCAGTTTAAAAAAAATTATTCTCTCAAACTCTCCTTAAAAAGTTAAATTTTATATTTTAAACAATAAATTATTTAAATTATTTTTATATTCTAAAACTAATTACATGAGCTTACTTAAAATGATACTTTTATTTTTTAATTTAATCTCATTTTCATTTAATTAAATTTATTATATACTTTTATATGATAATTTTTATTTAAATTTAAATTTTTGAAATTTAAATTTATAAATTAGAAATCTCTTAATCTTTCATTTAAAAAATTTCTTTCAATCTCTCATTATAAATTAATTTATATATTTTAAATAATAAACTATTTAAATCATTTAAAATAAAAATTCCATGAAATATTTAAAAAATTAATTACATTATATAAAACTGAACATTCTCAAAATATTTATCTTTAAAATAAAATTTAAAGATCTTATTAGTTTACTATTTAAATATATAAATAAAATTTTATAATTAAAAACACCAAATAATGTAAAACTAATTATTTATCATCTAAAATAAAAATAAAATTTCAATATTCTTGTGAAAAAATATTTAAATTGAGTAAAAATAAAAATATTATTTTAGTAAAATTTAAACTAAATTTAAGTATAATTGAACTAATTGAAAAGAATATAAGGGTGAATTGAGATTAAATATATACTTTACAAAATATTGACTTTGACTTGGGGTGCAATTGAAAAATCAATTCAATAAATTAAGGTCTAAGTGACTTAATTTGAAACTTTGGATACAATTGAAAATTAGTGAAAAGGTTTAGGTATTTTGAGTCATTGAGCCCAAAATTTTAATTCAATAATTTTTATTATAACAATTAGCTTTCAAGATAACTTATCATATAAACTTTTTTATCAAAATATTTTGTCACAATGCATTGGTGTCAAATTTTTATTGCCCACCAAATTAGATATAAAAAGTAATATTGTCAAAATAATATTATGTAACTATGTTAAATAATTTTATAAAATTGATAAAATTATTTTATCACAATAAATAACTTTTATTCTTACTAAATAACTTGTTATTATAAATAAGAAATTGTAATTTTGGCACATGAAAAGACAAGGTAAAATTAATAAATTTATTATAAATATAAATTATTAACATGTGTAAAAAATAAAATAAATTTGAATTTAATTAAATAATTTAAATATTTTTTAAAATAAATTTATATTTTATTTTAATTATTGTACTTTACATATATTATTTAGAAATAAATTTTATTTTTCTATTATAATTGGATCACGGGTTGACCAATTCGGAGT
>CATIWR010172326.1:0-63147 GCA_949677035.1 Omphalea diandra
GTTGCATTTGGTACACTTAAACATATATGTAGTGTTTGTATAGTTGCACGACAAATTGTTTTATATTGTGTGCTTGTTATAGCATCATAAATAATGGTGTTATAGAGCTTATTTTAAAGTATAAGGAGCATCTAGGAATTAAGAGATGGATGGAGGTGCTTAAGGAGTGAAGAAGAGGGACTAAAAGAGGAAAGTAAACTTCCAACCAATAGGAATGCAATACCATGATTTTGTCTTGTTGCAATAGGCTTACAAGTGGAATTTTTGACCCTTTAGGATAAGAATTAAAAGGTTAGATGTGAGTTATAGTAGAAGAGAGAGAGAGAGAGCTAAGGAAGAAAGAAAGAAAGGAAGAAAAAGAAGAAGAAGAAGAAGACAAGGAAGAAGTGTGGACTGCCTAGGAAAGAGTCCTAGGGTTTTCTAATTCTAGGACAATAGGTAAGTTAATTTATCTTATTAACAACTGAAATTAACTTCTCATGACATGTTAATCATGTATGGTTAGTGAGAATTTTGGAGCAATTGAGGTAGAGCTCTTCGATGGAATTTGAAATTCAAGAGAACAATAGCTATTTGTGTTGGATTTTGCTATTAGAAAAGGATTTTGTACCCATGAGTTCATAACTCTAGAAAAGGAATTAGGGAAAGTGAAAAATATGAAATTTTTAGCTTTATATCCCATATAAATTCATATGAAATAGTTTTGCTTGATTTAGTGTGTGTGAAGAGTTATGGCTCCTTCATTAGGGCTGGTTCACAACCATTCGAGATGACCTCAATGTTTCTTTTTTCTTATATTTTGATGGCCTTATGTTCTGATTTTGACAAAATGCAAATGTAGCACTATATCCCTTCTAAATACCTGTAAATCAGTTTTGATTGATTTGTTGTGTGGAAAGAGATATGGCTCATTGATTAGGACTAACCCTGTACTCGGATGAAACCTTACCTTTCTTTTAATTATGCTTTCCAAGAATTTGATGGCCATAGATTCAAAATTTGATAATGGTCCAAACTTAAAAGTTATATATTTATGTCTGATCTATGTGCCTATGAAATACTTTTTCCAAAACCAGTATGGTTGTTGAGATATTGTCCCTTCATCATGACTATTTGTCAACATGTTGCAATCCTGCTCACCCTGAGATTTGGTCTTTTGTTTTGGTGACTTTATAAACTGAATTAGACAATGAGTAAAACATGAAAAATTTTCCTTTATATGTTTTGTAACTTATGGTAGATTATTATTACAATTGGTTTTGTACAATTTGACATAAACATAAGAATGTAAGACCTACTCAGACTGAGATGACATTTCAATAGGGCAAAATTCAAAAATTCACCATATTTTCTGTGTGTCTGATATTGACTTGAAATTTGAATATGTTTTATCATTATGTGTCTAGTTTGTTTGAAAAAAAGAATCAAGTAATTTTAATGAGTATATCTAGAGTTATTGTTGTGAGAGTATAGTAAGCACAGGCTGCCATATAGGGAAAATATGCATAAACACTAGGTCCACTTGCATGAATCATGTCGTAGTTGCATAACAAGATGAAAATCTTACTTTATCATCATGGATTGATTTGATGTATTGAAATAGGTCCTCGAGGCATTGACGATAATAGTGGGAATAAGTCAGGACCATCCACAGCTTAATAAGCTTGAAGGAGGAGGTAAGTAAATAGCTAATGGTACTATACATGTGATTGGTTAAATGCTATGAACATATACTCAATGGAATGAAATGTTGTTTAATGTGATGATATTGTGGATTACATTGATGAAAAGATTGTTATACTCTTGATTTATTTATTTTCATGAAACGTTGATAAATTATGACTTGGGAATGAGAGTATGTGGTGATATGAGCTGCCAAAGTTATGGGTGTTGTTATTAGGCATTATATTTCTGAAATTTTGGTGGATTTATAGTTGATTTGTTGAAAGAATAATACTTGTTGTTGTTGGCAAGTGACACTATTCATAGCCTGTATGAGAATAACATTCGATAGCCTATGTGGCAATGATATCTATAGCCTATATGGCAATAAAATATAACAACATGTGTGGTAATAACATTCTATAGCCTGTGTGGCAATAAAATACAACAGCCTGTGTGGCAATAACATTTGATAGCCTCTGTGGCAATGGTATCTATAACCCATGTCGTAATAAAATATAGCAGCCTATGTGGCAATACAATAAAATAGCCTGCATGGCAATAACATTCGATAGCCTGTGTGGCAATAAAATACAACAGCCTGTGTGGCAATAACATTCAATAGCATGTGTGGCAATGATATCTATAGCCTGTATGGCAATAAAATATAGTAGCCCATGTGGCAATAAAATAAAATAGCTTGTGTGATAATAACATTCGATAGCCTGTGTGGCAATGAAATTTATAGCCTATGTGGCAACAATATTTATAACCTATGTGACAACCAAAAATGAAAGCTTTTGTGGCAGTGATATTGATAGCCTATGTGGCATTTAAGAGTAAAAACTCTTTATTTCGTGCATGGATATGATGATGAATTATTAATATTTAAATGTTTGTTATGTTATTTGAGATTAAAGCATCGTTATGCATTTACTTACTTAGTATGCAAGCTTACTCTTTTGCATTAAATTTTATTTCAAGAAGAGTAGACTAAAGATTGCGTCCAGTTACATTACAAAGTTGCTATCTAGCAATCTAATAGAGGTTGGGTCAGTATGCAGTCTACTAGTATTTAGTTTGTTCAGCCATGTATACCTTGTTGTAAATAGTTACTATGTTGCGAACAAGAGACATAGTGTAAGAAAGAAATAATAAATAGATAATAATTGAAATCAGGTCTTTTAATGACAATTGATAGACTAAGAAAATTTTAATGATGATTTAAATGGGATGTCACAAATTAAGTGATATTTGTTGTTACTATCCAACAAATAACATGTGATTCACTTTATCAGTAACATGTGCCATAATAAGACATATGATCCCTTTGTCAAGTGATTTGTAAGTGTTTGAGAAGTTGGTTACAACGTTCTTTTAGTTTTATATGTAAGTATTCTTTCACAATGATACAATAAGTAATCATTAAGATTATATGATTCTCATTTGATTTGTATTCACATGCAAAATGTCATAATTCAGTAACATATGCACATAATAGAACCTAATCATACCTTAAAATCACACATATGCACATTAAAATTTAATTATGGTTTTTACTCACCTTTGATACAACTAACATTTATGGTAGGTTTAAACCTCTCTCTTGCAATACATATATGATTACTAATGGGACAAAATAATCATGTTTCATACAAGTGGGTTAAGTACTTATGCTTATTATTCTTGTATGGTAGCCTGACGTAACTACACTCTTACTATAATAACTCTTACTATATTTGTCCAAATTCCTTGATTATTTTTTATTACACTAGACAAATGGGGCTATAACATAGTCAAAATTTAGTTCAATACAAGTCCTACAAAAAGATGGTAAATTTTTTAATTTTGTCATGTTCCTATGTGACCATAATCAAATTAGGTAGTACAGTTTTAGCCATTTCTCAAATTGTATAAATTCAATTGTAAAAATGATTTATCAAAAGCTACTAAACAAATAAAAGAACATTTTTCATGTATTACCCTTTGTCTAATTCAGTTTATAAATTCATCAAAACAAATGAACAATCCTCCAACTGGGTAGGTTTTATTAGGTTTAGGAATAAGTCATAACAAAGGAGCATTATTTGTTCACCCATAACATATTTAGAAAAATTGTTTTATAAGCTTCTAAATGAGACATTATTCTATAACTTTAATGTTTTAGACTTCATCTAATTCCCATTCTCCATCCATGAACATCTGGGTAAACAAAATCAATGGATTAAGCAGTTTTCCATAGGTTTAGGGTTATTCATATTCAAGGAGCAATATCTCTTCATCATAACATATTCTATAAAACTATTTTACAAAAATTAGAGAGGATATAAATCTAAAATTTCATATTTTACACTATGTCAAACTTAGCTTATAAGGCCATCAAAATATATGAACAATCTTAAACAGAAGAGGTTTTACTATGTTAAGAATCAATCCTAATAAAAGAGACATATCCCTTCATACAAAACATATTTAGCAAAACTATATTACACGAATTTAGATGACATATAAATCTAAAACTTTCATGTTTTACACTTTCCCTAATTCTTCTTATAAGGTTATGAAATTATAGGTGCAACAGTTTACTCTAAAAAACAAAACCAACACAATTCAACTCTTGTATTTCCTATGCTTCTAACAAACTTCATGCAAGAACTGGAGCTATAATTACTCTGTAATTCTTACTAATTATGCATGTTTAACATGTTATGGGCGAGTAATTTTATATGGAAATAAGATAAAATTACTTACCATTTTTCCCAAAACTAGAAAAGTTTTTGGTTTCTTCTTAGCTAGCTTACTTCTTCTTCCTCTTCCACTTATTCTTCTCCCTTTTTTTCTTTCTTTCTCTGTTCACTTTCTTTGCTAGCCCCTCACATTTTGCCTCTCTTTTCTATTCCTAGAGGAGGAGAAATTTAATTTCTATACATACTCTAATAAAGCAAAATCATGATGGCTTGCAACTATTGGTTGAAATTTCAATTTTTCTCATTTAGTCCACCTTCTTCATTCTTAATCACCTATATCCCTGTACTAATTTCCTTATGCTCCTTATACTTTTAATAAGTTCTAAAACACCGTTATTTAAAATATTACAACATGAACCCAACATATGATAATTTACCATGCAACCATACAAACATTATATCTATGTTCAAGTGCCCTAAATGCAATGGTGCAAGTGTTGTTGTCATACTTATCAAATGCACATATCAAATCCCCAACTTAGACTCATCTAGGGGGCCAGCTCAAATGGCATCATTTTTTCTTAGGTTCTCTTTCACCTAGCCATTTTCTTTTCTTGGGTATTTGGATGACTTGTTCATCCCTACCTAGTATAGGCAACCTTTTGATGAGCCATCTCCTTCTTGATTGCCTTAAAGTCCATCTCTTTAAAAAGCAAAGGCATTAATATTATCAGTAAATATATTATAAATAAAAATGAAAAAGAAAATACCTATGAGTTTGACGATGGGGTAGTATTTTTTTATCAATTTCATAAGATCCACTTGATCTTCTATTTCAACTTGAAGCTTTTTAACCACCTCCTTCTCCTCCTTGGATATTTGAATGGTCATACTCTACTCTTTTTTAGCTAGCCACATTAAAGGGAATGACACATTCTTAATACGAGTCACCCTGAAGTACTTGTGCTTCTAGCCCTTAATGGAAGATGGTTAGTGGTTGAACAACCCTATACCTAGCTAGGCAGACACATGTTAGTGATCCTTAGCAACTTGGTGCATAATGGAATACAAGCATTTTACCACACCTGTGGTTAGATTTATCCTTTTCTCCCATGCTAACAGGAAGGTACCTATAAGTATGTTGAGGCCATTTAGAGAAATTTGGGATAACATTAGCTTATAGGCCACCAATAAATTCTGAAGAAACTATGGTAAGATAGCTAAATGCCAACCTTTAGATCCTTTTTGTATAACATGAATTGATTAGGAAATAACTCATAGTACAATTTGTATTCACTCAAGATGTCATACTCTTGACATATTTTTTTAACAACTTTCACTTAAATATCCCTCTTCTTACCTTTGCAATCTAAGGGTTGGTCCTTTAAATCTTTAAAGGCACTAACTGAGGCTTTACTAGCTTTAGCTTGATACTCCCTAGCCTTGCTCACTTGAGTCCACTTCATCCTTAATACCTCACTTGCTCGAGTCAGGTTCGTCCCTAACCCATTGTTCATTTAGTGCTACTTCTTCTTCAACCTTTAGATCAATATCTTCTTCTTCCTCATCCTACTTAAACGTAGTTTCCACCAATTGGTCTTTTGTGGCTAGCACATGATGAGGAGATGCACTTAATAGAGGAAGAAATGGTGGCAGTAAGGCATCTCTAGCTTCTATAGTGATTTCTACAGTGTCTATCATCTAAAAACAATAAGAACAGGAGGTAGAATCCAAAATCAAACTTATGGTTTGATGAGTCTTAGTTACAATAAGTGATTATTAAAGCAAAAACCTTATAGTAGAAACTCTCATAGCACAAAACTTTTATACCTTAAAACTGTAGTAGAAAAGGCAAATGAAGACCTTCATTTTTCCTTACCTATTTATAACCTTAAAGACACAAACAAAGGGGTAAAGCCAACTGAATTGGCACCCCATCAGATGATCCATGTTGCTTTAATTAATAATAACTACTCAAGGTATGTTAATCATAAGCCATGCAACAACATAAATGAAGGGACATTTCAATTTTTAATTTTAAAATTTCCTCTATCAAAGCTCAAGAGTATGAACTGATCGATCATTCATCTCTTTACCACGTAGCTTGGCTAGTTTAAGATATACTCTACGACATATCGACTACTTTTTTCACAAGCTTCTTAAGACATAAATAGACTCAGACTAAAGGGGAACATATGACATTATCCTCTCTGAAATCAACTAAGCCCACTCCTCTGTAAGGCTTAGGTCAGCCTCATGGGCCAAATTCATTCAACCTATCATAAGCCTAACTTGATCTAAGATTGGGACTACAACTCATAGACCAACACTGGTTTGGCCCACATACATAGCTCTTCAATTCATCCCTTATTATTCTCATTAAGAAAGGTAATCCTCATCAAGAAGGAAGTTTTATCCTTATCCAATATAGGAGATAAGTATTCTTGCCTAAAAAGTCCACCCAAATCACTATATAAAGGGTTTCAACCATGTACTTTATTCAATCTATTCTCATACACTCTCACCCTGTTCCTTAAGTAGTAATTTTTTATTTAAGCATTATAGTGGACTTCTAGCATAAAATTGGATTTTCCTCTCGCTTTGATTTGTCTTGTATGACCCAAACTAAGAAGACTAGAGCCTTATAGCCTTGACCTAAGAAAACCCATCTAGGCTATCTAGCTCAATGCCACAGGTAACATTATTGTTCCCCTAACTCTACCTATAGTTTCAGTATCTTTACATTAAATACCATTTCAATATCACATTTTTAAGTAACATGTTCATTCCATGTTTGCATATTCTTATTATATCTTGCATTTGTATTATGAAAGTAAATGTTGGCTCTAATGATGCTATTATTCTAATAATGTGATGGTATATAAAAAATTTCATATTTACATGTGGCTAATGGTGGAAAATAATGAAAACTCTACTCACTAAGAATGTTGTTAAGAGGAATCATATTGTTAGATCATTTTTAAGTTGCTTCATTGACAGTGATAATATATCCATAATAATAAATATGACCTATGTCCAAGGATAAGCCAATAATAAGTGACTTCGCATTTGTGTTTATATTATTAACAATAAGAGAAAAGCATTTTGAAATATAACAAGATAAATCTATATACTATCTCCTATATACAACTATAATCATTGAAAACATGGCAACCAACTCAAGATAGGAAGCAATTACTTGTTTCCACAATATATTCACTAATTGGCATAATCTCAAGATTTAAAATTTCTCCAAATGTGTAACCAATCAACATCATATGTAGAGTAAATTATAAAACATAAAATTCTATGTCAACCTTACTACACCTTGACTCACTTCTGTTCATTATCACATATTTCCAAATGGATGCACGGATTTGAAAGATAATTCCATGTTCTCATCATCACCCTATTAAGGAATTCATAAAGAATCTTAGAGACACTTTACACACCCAAGGAAAAAGGTCATTTTATGAAATAAATAAAAAAAAGTTTTCCTCAAAAAATTAATACTTCATCCACAAAACATTAGTTGTCATAAATTTTATAAAGCCAAACATAAAAAGAATGGATTAAGAGTCATTTTGGCCCTTTAACTATGTAATAATGTTTAGTTTATCATAATGTTAATTTTTCTAATATGTTAAATTCATTAATTTGAAAAAGCAGTCCTAATAAGTCCAATTTTGACTTTATTACCACATAATACATTCACTATGATAGAAACATCAAGTTGTATTTGAAATATATAAGAAAATAAAAACCTTTAAATCTTCTTCCATAAAATTATCTAACCTAATCACCACCACCACCATAATAGCCATTAGTAATTACCCACCATTATTATTCAACCATCATTCGTCATAACCTTATTGCTTCCAACTACTCCACCATTAGCCATAACACATCATCATTTAAGCCCCAACTCTACCTTCAACACTAGCAGTAGAGGTAGGGAATTCATAGATGCCACATAATGACAAATTTGCAAAGTATAAAAAAATAAATAAATAAATAGATGTGGAAAAAATTTCGAGCTCACAACCAATGACTTAGAACTCCAACCATTAGCTATTACAACATATTGTTTATGATTTGGTACATCATATGTCATTTTTATTCATTCATGTTGTGAAGGCTAATAAGAAAATATAATAATCAACACATATAGCATTAAAATGAAGACTAAAATTATCGAGGACTTTAATAAGGTTTTGCATTTGATAAGGAAGAATTAAATTCATCTTTTTCTAGAAATTTATGTTTGGACATAAGAGAAGAAAAAGAATAAGTAGATAGTATGATTTACATTATTTAGAGTTAATCAACCATAAACTTAAAATTGGGCGAAGACTTAGGTCACTATCATTACTCACACCACCGTTTGTTAAAGCTTGATGCCTTTGCCTGTTATATTGTTTATGCATATACTAGAAGAACATGAGTAAATATTAATATATGTGCCAATTAATCAACAAATAGATTATGTTGACATAACTTTTTATGTAAGATTAAAATGTAAGGTGTCACTTTACTAGTTTGACACAATTAACTTTAACAACACTAAAAGCTTAACATAAGTAATCGATAGATAAACATATTTACTCCCATAATCTCCAATAAATCTGGATGCATAAAAAGGTAATTTTATTATTTTCCATATGATCTTCATCTACAATAACTTGGTCAACCATGGCTTATAAAAGTCTCATTGTGGGATGCATTATGGAGCTATTCTTTTATGACTCTAAAAACCATTGTACATCTAAGAGCAACTATTTTTACACTACCATGGGTGACAATATCCATAACAGTATGAATCTCATGGTTAGTACCTTCAATAAAAGAATGGTGTATGCTAAATCCCCTCTATAAGGTGTTCCACCCTCAATAAAAAACATCGACCTCTCCCCTTTTGATCATCATGCCTATGAGATCAAATTTATGGCCTTTTGATTCCAGATTTCATTTAATGTTTGAATGCAACACAATAGGAATATTCGATTATCTTTATCCTTAGAACAGGTTTGTAAGGGAGATTGAAGTTGTTTCATAGCCTATATGAACATCATCCATGTCATTGCCCCCATTTTTACATTTCATTTCATTTATCTTGCATGCATCACCTTCATCATATGGTTGGCTCTTATATTTCCTAAATTCATCATCTGAATTTGATAATAGCTTATTCAAAAGCATTTTCTTTATCTTATTTCATCGCTTTGTTGAGAAACTACTTATTTGAGTTTTGTAATACTTGAATGTAAATTCTTATTCTTTTTAACTTAGGCGTTCAACACATCAGTTAACTATTCCTAAGAAGATCAGATCTCAAACAACTTTAACTTTATAGATTGTAGTATTTAAAGTTAAACAAACTATTCAACAAAGATATTTTATTGATATAATAATATATGTACCTCCACACTAACATACTATAATTATATTACTTATAAAGCCAACTATTTATGTATTTTATAGGATAAGAACTTGGGTTGACTTTGTATATGATATTAACTTTTATTTATCGATTACTTCAAGTCACATTATGCAATAATTATACTAGCTAGAGAGTAATACACACAAACCTTATCTTTAGTAAATGAAATATGCTTTGAAGCTAAACTAGAAGCTTTACTTTGCAATTTAACTTGCCAAACATTTCAATCAATCACCATATTATTCATTATAGTTATTAGCATCAATTATTGTAAATAATCATTACTCAAAAATAAACACATACAGGGCATTCATATACCTGGACTTACACTTAAAGCCATTTAGCTTGCAAACTTTTCTTAATACTTTTTTTTATTTTGCCTTTTCCCTATAAACTCACTATAGGAAATACACCACTTAGCTTGTTAATTTTTCAGTTTTCCTACTCTTATGTTGTCATGATACCATATTTGTAAGTTATAATAAAATGAAATATCATCTGTTAATATGTAATGCATATATCATTGAATAATAAATACTTAGTTTCAGTGATTTATTTTTTTCCATTTACCTCAAGTAGTAAAACATAGCCAGTTATTACACATGTTTCCCATCCACAACCAAATTAGATTTCAAATGACACCCTCAATTAAGCATTTTAAAGTATAAATACAATAATCTAGCTTTGGAATAACATCTAAATCATCCACAATGGAAAATAAAGATTCACTAACAAATCTACTCAAGGTTGGATGGAGTATTACTGTTGAACCTCAAGATTCTAAGTCTTGTTTTGATGATTACAAACAAGTCAAAGAGCTAACCTTTGTCTAAGATATTTATGTTAGATATTGCAAGAACAATAACTCTTTGAACTATGATGAGTGGAGAAGGAATTATGATTGAAAACTCTAAGGTTTTAAAGAATGAAGATCTAGGTAAACTCAGCTTATCAATCCAATGAGTGTTGCCAATTTCCAATAGGTGTTATAGACCTCGTAATGGGCATTGAAATATCATAATAGGTGTTGGAGAAACACTATAGCTTGAGTAAAGCTCTTTAGACCTCTCAATAGGTATTGCCCATATTCCAAATAGGTGTTGGACAACTGCTCAAGTAAAAGCTATGCTTTCTAAACCTCGCTATGGATGTCCTAATTTTGCAACAGGCATTAAACTAGACCTCACAACTAGCATTGCACTTCGTAGTAGGCATTGAAAAAGTTCTCTAGTTTAAGCAATGCTTTCTAGACCTCAAAAAGGGCATTGTACTCTTCAATTAGCATTGAAAAAGTGCTCTAGCGTAAGCCACACCTTCTAGACCTCTCAACGGGGTATACTTAAATATCTACAGCATTGAGATGTTTCCAATGGGCATTAAAAAAATCTAATAAGCATTAAATCACTTTTGTAAATTTTAAAAAATAGAGCAAAAATATCACATTTTTTGGAAATCAATAAGTGTTTAGCAAACTCCCACCAGCATTAAGGTTAGAATCAATTATCATTACTTATGTCTAATGGCCACTGAAGAAAAAGTGAAATAAACATTAAAAGTCAAAGGAGGAGCCTTTAGCCAACTACTCTCAAACAGCTAGTTCCAACAAGTCTTTTTATAGGAGCAATGACCACTGAAGTTGAATATTGACTATCAACCATCCGTTTGTATGAAATTAACAATGGTTGATGCCTCAACAACAGGCGTGGAGTTTCTTTAATAGGTGTTAACTATTTATAGTTGTAATGTGAAGTGATAGCTCTTCTCTAACGGCTATTTCCTTATTTAGTCTATAAAAGGGAACCGCTCTTAATAAAAAAAATAACAAGAACTATTCTATTAAGTGAGTAATCCATTGTGAAATTTAAAAATAAAAAAGGATTGTTGCATAGTGAACAAAGAGTGATCTAGCATCAAAAAAGACATTCATTGATCTAGCTTGACAGCAACCTAAAAGATTCATCTTCAAAACATAATTTGAAGGAGATATTTCTCCATAATTTTTTTTACTTTTCACTCATATCAAGTTTACCTTATGAATGTACTTTGAGCTTCTATTCTTAATTGAGTGAAAGAGTATTTTTAAAAAAGTGTAATAATGTCTTAGTTTGTAACTCAGAGTTTAGAGATCATTTGAAAGTATCTCTTGCAAAAGGTTTAAGGTAGTACATGAAAATTGCATTGGTTAAGTTTAAGTAGTACTTGTGAACTACTTGTAAGAGATTGATAGTGCCTAAGAATATATCACTTGTAAAGGCTTGGTAAGTTCCCGAAAACTTACTTGTGTAAAAGTTGTTGATAGCGCTTTAAACTATCAAAATAGTGAAGGCTCTAGTAGAAATACTATAGAATAGGACAAATGTAAGTTATGTCGAACCTTTATAAATCTTATGTGTTGATTCTTCATATATTTTCGCATTTACTTTGAATTTATAAATCTATCATTGCCTATTCAACCCCCTCCTAAGACACCAAAGGACATGTAAGCATCATTCTTTGGGTTTTTAGATGCAAACTCAATGATGAAAATCATTGAATTTATTTTCTAAGATGCAAGGGGAAAAACAAAAGGAGGAGAAACAAGGCTTTGGGAGACCTTGGAAAAACCCAAAACCAAGCCAAGAATCAAGCCACAACCTAAAACAAAACCTAAGAAAAATCCTGCTTGAGGGATGCACATCCCATTAGACAGGGATGTTCATCACACTGAAACAAAGATGCACAACCCACCCAAAACAGGGATGTATAGCCCTACAAATAGGGATGTATAATGTTCCTCAGGGATGTACAACCCTACCTTAAAACCTAATACTCAAAACTTTCTGAAATTGTTACCCCCCTTTTTACCCTATGTTGTAAAACCCTAAAATATGAATGTATAACCCATTCTTGGCTATATAGCCCACATGCAAACCCTAATTCTAGTACATTCATTTCCTTCTCTATGATTAGATATGTTCATGGTGCAACCAAAACTTTTTCTAGCAACGTACACTCACCTAATACCTATAAATACCCCATATTTTTTAAGAAAATGGGAGGGGAAGGGGGGTTTAGAAAATCCTAAGGTTACTCCATAAAAATTACACCTTAAAGAACCTTAAACATAGAAAACCTTAAAACCTTAACTCACCCTGTCACTTCTAAGGTAAAACAAAGCCTAACCTCTTCACTATCGTAGGTCGTATAGCCTTATAATAGGCTTTATAGCCCTAATTTCCTATGCATAGCTTTATGAAACTCCTCTTCTATTCATCCAGATTTCCTTTATCAAAGGCATTCTTTTATATTTTTTTATTCATTGTAGTGGAAGAGTAGGGTAAGGTTGGATAGCCAATGACCCCTATTCACTTCAAAATGGAGTATTTATGGGTTTAGCAATGACTTTCATGGTTCTTTTTGTCTTAATGCTTGTGCTTTTTCATATAGAATCAAAGGTGGTTTTTAGTTCTATTATGTTCATTTTAAGGTAGTGACCATGTGAGGAACTTGAGGTTCTAATGACCTTGAGAGTTCTCTTCTCATGGGTTTCATTTGTATTAGGAATAAGTGAATAGTATTTAGTTCTTATTCATTTTTTGATTTGCATACTAACCCTGCTTTATCGTTATTAATGCTTCTAGATGTCAAGCTCTTGAAGAGCTACATAAGCGAAGGATTCAACAATCCAAGGACTCTTTTATGATGATGATGACTTGGGCCATTGAAAATCCTCTAAAGTGTCTTTCATTGCATATTTACTTCCTCAATTACTCATGATTTGTGCATAATGATTTTGTTATATTATGATTGGTGATGGTAAAATGTGATGACAATGGACTTAGATACATGTTAGGCACCTTGACTATAGAGTTATGGTATGGTAATTATCATAGACCTTGCTTGCCTTTCTACATTGACATTAATTTTTTCTTGTTTGTTTGCTTTTTGTTAATTCATCAGTCACTTGTTTCTTCTGTTGGGTGTTGTTATTATTGTTTGGGATGAGGCCATGTACTTAGTCTTTGCCCATTTTTCCATTATTGATAATCATGAATGGATCAATGAGATGTATGAATCCTCTCTTTTAGCCATAGTACATGATCCTATTCCCCCTTTGGATGAGTATACATGTATGAATGGATGATGATGTATGCTAAAACCTATACTATGTCACATGATCCCCTTCCTTTTGAAGTTGATGACTTGTTGTGCTTAGGTGAATCATGCTTAGATGTATGTGTAAAGGCGCTAATTAGACTAATCAATAACTCGGCTAAAATATTAGAAGTGAACCAAAGATGCCTAAAGGTCGAATCCTAATATTTGGACAGTTTTGGGGTGCCTAACCTCTTCCCTATGTCAGACCCAATTTTCAAGCCCAATCATCAATGGGGTGAAGATGAAATGAGCCTTCTAATTGACTTAGATTAGGTTCATATTTTTCCATCTCCAGATTCCTATCCCAATCAAGGTAAGTGGCGACTCCATATTTTCTTAGAATGGTACCAATGTACTGTCCCATTTTTTATCCTCTATTGACCACCAATTTAAAGTAAGGGCCTTGAAATTATGAAAGGCCTAAAAGGATTCCTTGATGGTGCAATCACATGCCACATCTTAGGGTTACTACCAATGTAAAGACCCTTATCCTCTCGATCCCCTATTGGTCAATAAAAGGATGGAGTCGCAAGCAAGATTCCACTAGTTCTAGCGCAGCTGCAAAATTTTAAAGCACTCATAGTGGCGACTCTAATAGGGACCTAATATTGACTTTGTGTTTAATCTCTATTTCACTTTTAATATTTTAAACCTATTATTGAGTAGTCATTTTACATTCATGTAGCCTCCACACTTCACCATGAGCACTAAGTGCCCTTAGATAAAACGATGGTTCTCTAAACTTGAGACTTAAGCTTCATTTAAGCTTAGGAGATTGTAAGGAGGATTCATCAATCATAAGCCTAGTACCTTCAGGTATATCGAATTGGGGATCACGACAATCGCCCCCTCATGTTTATAAGACCCATCAATGTCAATAACCTTTTCAACTGTTAGGCGCATGTAGGAATTAATAATACCTTAGAATAGGGTACTCCATTTGTTTGCATTTCTTCAAGGGAGATTGAAAGTCTTTGAAGAACATGGTTAGGTATCCTTAATGTAAGCATGAATGTAACCCCCATTCATTCGATGTAATTATTCCCTATATGTAAATACTTGTGTATTCCCTATTCACTACTATGTAAATACTTTTTGTGTACATCCCTTCCTCCTTAAAGGGATTGTGTTCTTCACTTGTATGTATTTCTTCACATAATGTAATTTTTTTAGTACCTTTGTGTATATGTTCTTTTGAGGCTTTAAACTATTCTTGGTCCAAGGCGACCCCGCACATTTTATGCCCCATAGTGGTAGAAGAATGAGACCCCACCTAGAAAAAAGCCACTAGACCTAGTGTGTAGGAGGAATAAGGTTGGGAGGATTTTTGTAAAATGACTTGTGCATAACATGCATACATGCATCAATTACCTATTCATGCATCATACTGATAACCCTTATCTTGTAGCCATTAAAGCTCTATCCAAACCCTCCGGAAAGTGAAAAGGCAATTGACTCATTAGAAAAAGTACGACACCGAGTTTGAGTTAAAAGGCTAGTCTAGTCATGGAGCCAACCATACTGCTAAAGGTCTTAAACAAAATAACAGTCAACTTCAACTGCAAAATGGAAGAAAGGATTGTTAAAGAGGTAAACAAACATGTCAATGAAATTTTGAAGAAATGAGAGACTTCTACCAACCAAACTGACAAAGGTAAAGCACCAATACAAGTGCCCTAACCTATGGTGATTGATGATGATCTGTTTGGGATGAAAGAAAGCCATAAAAGCAAGCTTGCTAAGGAAATGAGAAGTACAACTACCATTCTAGACAATCCCCTAGAAAGTGAGAAGGAAAGCACTTCGTTTGATGACTTTGCCAAGCAGTTGGAGAAAATATAGAAGGCCTTAGGTGCTAAAGGTTTGGAAAGGGAAATTTACATTGAGGAATTATGTGCTAGCAAACTTGAGAAACTACCAGCTAATTTTTATATGCCTGAGTTGCCCAAGTTCATAGGAACTCAAAATGTAATGAACCATGTCCATTATTATGTGTTAATTATGAAGGCATTAAGAATCTTGATAGACACTATTTTGGAGAATTTTGAATTTTCATTGGAAGAGTCTATAAAAACTTGGTACTTTAATCGATTAAAGGAAGATTGGAAGATTGGAAGGAATTGGCTGAAGCTTTTAAGAAACATTATGCTTGTAATTCAAATCTATAGGTCACACTGTAAGATTTAGTGTCTTTGAAGGAAAGGGTTGGTGATAGTTTTAATGACTACATTCAGAGATGGAAGAAGATGACTTTAAAGGCAACCATAAGGGATACAAAGAGAGAATAGGCCAAAATGATTATAAAAGGGGCTTTTCCTAGTATTGGCACTAGAATCAAAGGAATGTTGGTTAAAAACTTTGAAGACCTTTAAGAGGCAGGTTTGCAATTTGAAGAGTTAGAATTCGAGACTAAAAGATAGTATGGGAGAAGAAGAAGTGCTTTATCTCAACTTCAAACTGAGGGGAACAAGATGGCTGATGTTAATGTAGTAAGAGCACCCCGACAATTTACAGATTTGGGGATACCTTTATCTATGGCATTTGAAAGGTTGTAGAATAAAGGAATGTTGAAGCCTTTATCACCAAGACCACCTCCTAATCCACTACTTGAAGGATATGATGCTAGCATTTATTGTGCCTTTCATCAAGGCGCAATTCACAACACTAATGACTACTACAGATTGAGACATGAGATTTAGGATCTTCTTTACAATAAGATGATTGTCCCACCCAAATTTGGAAGGTCCAGCATCTGAGGGAATCATCTTCTGAACTATTATAATGTCCCTTCCCTAAGGGACTTTCATGATAGAGTATGGGATTCCTAAAGAAGTTATTATTACCACTATTGAGCAGGTTATGACTGAAGTTCTGGCCCTCTACACCATCACTCCATAGGAAAGCTCATATAAGGAGAGAAGAATGAATAAAGGGAAATAATGATTCAACTATGGGAGGTGAGTGATAAAGAGAAAAAGATGAAGCAAGTGAGTCATGTGACACATAATAAGAAATATTATCCTTTTAAAGAAGCTCTCAAGGAAGTAAGGGTTGAGAAGAGGACAAAAGAACCCATCGCAAAGGAGAAAGAAGATGACAATCCTATTATGAAATAGTTAAAGAAGATGCCAACCTAGAACAGTATGTGGGAGTTGCTTCTCACTTATCAAGAATATAAAAAGGCAATGGTTAAGGCCCTATTTAGCCTAATCATTTCTAGTGAAGCCATATTGAAGGATGTTGTTGTATTGGCAACTCACAAGGTAAAATTACTTTCTAAAGATTTGCCATAGAGAAAATGGACCAAAACTTAGGCTTGTTCATTTATGCTGAGATAAAAGGGAGACGCACGCCATGTGTGATGGCCAATGATCGATTTAGGATTAACATTTTCCTAACAAATTTGTTGCATAAGTTTGGATTGTCTGAGAAAGACTAAGAAGCTTTTGATAGTGTCTTTCAGGCCTCTAATGACAGCATTAGGCTAGCTATAGGCATGTTCAAGACTACAGAAAAAATAGTAGTAGTCAAAGCTGTGGTTGAGTTCACAGTCTTAGACATTCCAATTACTTTCTCACTTGTGCTAGAGAAGCCATGGTATCATCCTTTCGATTGTGTGCCTTCCACTATTCATCAAAAAGTTAATATTCCTTACAAAGGAGAGATTGTGACCATTTGTACTGAGGTGAGTGAAATTGTGTCATCTTTGACCATGGCTATTTTGCATCTTAAAAGGTTTAGCTTGTTGAAGTCACAAATAAATGGGTTGATCTAAAGGTGATGGGAATTATGAGTAATATGAACTTTCTTCTAGGATATGGGTTAGGGAAAAATTCTACTAGCATATCAAAATTTTTAAAGATCCCCACTTAGACTACCAGGAAAGGGTTGGGGTATTATGGTGAGGAGTCGAAGCTAGGAGTAAGGGACTCACATAGGCTATTATCAGATTTCTTTATGAAAGGAGAGGAGACTACTAAGAAGTTTAAGCTAGAGATGACTGAAAAGGGAGAGTTACTAGTTGAGGATATGGATGAACTCGAAAACGCTTTCTTCCAACTAGATGTTAGTGAACTGGCTTATCAAAATGATCAGGACTCATCAGAATAGGAGGATGGTAAGAAGAAGATAAAGAAGAAGGAAAAACAAATTGCAAGAATGACAAACGATCAGGAAACAGAACAATTCATGGTACTCTATGATCCTCAATCTATATGGTCATATAATGATAAGAAGAAGATCACTTATGAACATAGGGAGTAATATTCACTAGAATAGAATTTTTGGGTCACTAGGGAAGATCATGCAAGGAAGGGGTTCGACATCACAAAGCAAAGTGCACCCTTCGTGGACCTAGAATGAAAGTGCAACGGGTCATGAAAGTTTACTAAAGTTGCTTACATTGGGATAAAGTTGGAGGATAGTGAGAGCATGATTATGAACTCCATTGAGGAAGTAAGTGGATACAAAATGAACTTTATGGCACTATTGAGGCAGATGGTGTAACACTTTGGGCATAATTTTTAAAGATTAAGCTAGAAGATGATCAAATGAAATAAAGTTTTTAGGAACTTATCAAGGCTATCACTGGTACATAGAAGGGGGAAGAGCCATATCTTATACACAATGTCGATCTTGGAGGTCCAATTGATGAAGTAAACGGTGCAGAAGAGGAAAAGACTCAGGTAAATGAGACTCCAGCCCAAAAAACAAATGAAGAAGACTTTTTTGCCACCACTAATGTTCTTGTTTTTAGTCTCTTGAGGACAATGATGTATTTCATTCTAAGTTTAACATAATGAATGAAGAGTTTGCTTACTTGTGTGATGTGTTTCCTGATGGTAGTGTGCATAGCATGCATCATTTCATAAGCATATGTAACATTAATTTTATGCATACCATTACATTTCATTTTGGCACATAAGAAAATTCAAAAATCTTATGTATTGCCAATGAAGTCACACTAAAACAGTGAAGGAAGTTCGAATAGTTGTTAAGGAAATACTAAAAGGTTTTTGTCTAGACATATGAAGACATGTCAAGGGTTGATAAGTGAATTGCAAAACACAAAATCCCAACCTACCTACACATGTAGACACTCAAATATAATCTTTGAAGAATGAGACCAAAGTAAACTTAGTTTGTTAAAGAAAAAGTAGCAAAACAATTGAATGCCAAGTTCTTAGAGGCAGTGGATTATCCCAAATGACTAAACATCATAGTACTAGTACCAAAGAAGGATGAAAGAGTAAAGTTGTATGTCAATTATAGGGATTTGAACAAAGCATGCCTAAAAGATGACTTCCCATTACCACATATTTACATGTTGGTTGACAATGCCACAACATATGTTATGTATTCCTTCATGGATGGGTTCTTTAGGTACCACCAAATTCTTATGGCCATCACAAATATGGTAAAGCAAGCATTCATCATATAATAAGGGACATACTGCTATAATTTGATGTCGTTTGGGTTAAAGAATGAGAGAGCAACATACCAATGAATGGTGATGGCCTTGTTGCATGAGTTAATTTATAAAGAGGTTGAGGTGCATGTGGATGACATGATGGTGAAGTCAAAAATAAGGGAGATGCATTTTAAGGCTCTAAAGAAGTTCCTAAAAAGATTCGATAAGTACAATTTGAGACTGAATTTGAAGAAATGTGTATTTGAAGGTACCTCTTATAAGCTGATGGGACATGTGATCAGAGAGAAAGGCATTGAAATAGATCCCAATAAGATAAAGGCAATTTAAGACATGCCTACACCTAAGAAAAAGAAGTATGATGTTTCTTAGGCTACTTGCAATACATCAGTTAGTTCATAACAAGATTAACCCTCATTTTTGAACCCATTTTCAAGTTACTAAGGAAGGAGCAACCGATGGAATGGAATGAATAATGTCAAAAGGCCTTTGAGAAGATAAAAGATTATTTGACTAACCCACTGGTATTGAAGCCACTGAGACCCAAGAAACCACTAACTTTATATCTGATGGTGGAAGATAGTTTTGTAGGTTCAATGCTAGTTGAAGAAGATGAAGCAAGGAATGACCACACAATGTATTATCTTAGTAAGAAGTTATTCCCTTATAAAAAGAAATATAATCAAATAGAGAAGACATGTCTGGTATTGGTCTAAACAATAAAAGGTTGCGGCATTACGTTCAGACATATGTTATGGATGTGATTTCGAAGGTAAACCCAGTTAGATACCTCTATGAGGCCCCCTCCTTAATAGGAAGATTGGCAAAGTGGTTGATCATGGTTAGTAAATTTAATACTAAGTATGTGTCAAAGAAGGTGATCAAAGGATGGGCAATCTTAGAGTATTTAGCATAAAAACCCCTTAAAAAGGAGAGTCTAAGCCTCCATAGTTTCTAGATAAGGTTTCAAGAGCAATCAAACCTCTAGCGTAGAGAGTTTACTTTGATAGAGTAATAAACAAGAAAGGGACATGCATAGAAATAGTTATGATTTTGCCAAAAGGAGAGCTCCTTCTAATAGCCAAAAAGTTAGGCTCAAACTTCTGAAGTAAATAACGGTCAAGGCAACTGAGATGTTTAGGGATTCATTGCTAGTCATTTCACAAGTAATAGAGGAGTGGGATTTGAAAGAAGAATGTTTGGGCCCATGCTTAGAGCAGGTAAAGACTTTGATGAAAAGTTTTTAAAGAGTCATATTCCATCATTTGCCACGAGAAGAGAATGAAATGGTTAACAACTTAGCCATTTTTTTCTTCATTTAGGATGGGCTAAAGGCAAAGCCTATGAAGCCTCTTATCACGTTCCAATCTGAGGTACCATGTTACAGGGATGTAAGAGTAATGCAATTATCAGCAGATAATCACCCCTGAAATTTTGACATATAGAGGTATCTAAAAAGCAATGAAGACCCTAATATTTGGCTGAGGAAAAGGTTAATAAAGTCATGAAAAGGGTATACAAAAAATTTTATGGTCCTCACATGAATGGTAAAGTGTTGGCAAAGAAAATTCTAAGATTGGGATAGTACTGGACTACTATGAAACATGACTGCATTCAGAAAGTTTGGAGTTGTCACAAATGTCAGGTTCAAGGAAATCTCAGTCATTTGTCATTGGCTAAGTTATAAAATTTTACCTTACCTTAGCCCTTCGCATTATGGGCCATTATTGTAAGTCTACTATGGGACACAAGTACATCATAATGGTAGTGGACTACTTCTCAAAATGGGTAGTGGCTAAAGCCTTCGATAAGCTGAGGGAAAAATAGATGGCACGATTCATCGAGAAAAACCTCATTTGCCACTATGGGGTGCCATGCCATATTGTTATGGAAAATGGTGTCTATTTCTAAACAGAAGTCAAGGATATGTTAGGAAAGTAAGAGGTGGCTCACCATAAGTCATCACCTCACAAACCATAGGCTAATGGCACAATGGAAGCAACCAATAAGAACATCAAAAACATCTTTGCCAAAATGGTTAAAACATATAAGGATTAGTCTGAGAAGTTACTATTCACCTTGTGGGGTTATCAAACTACGATAAGGTTGTTGATTGGGATGACACCGTATTCTTTAGTGTATGGGATGAAGGCAATACTACCACTTGAGTTAGAAGTGAAGCCTTTATGGGTATTGGTTGAATCAGACATCCCTAAGTACCAGTGGGTGGGAAGTATATTTAAACAATTGGCTTTATTGGACACAAAGAGATTGAAGGCCTTATATCACATCCAATTATACTAAGCCTGAATGGCCCACATATCCAGTAAGAAAGTTAAAATAAGTATTATAAAGGTTTATGATTTTATATTGAAGGCAGTCCAACTACAGACTAAGAATCCTCAAGTGAAATTCAGGCCGAATTGGGAAGGCCCTTATGTGGTCAGTAAATCTACTCAAGTGAAGCAATGAAACTGGCAGATATGGATGGGAATAAGTTTACTGAGCCGATGAACTTAGACTCTTTGAAGAAGTATTTTCATGTGAGGTGTGTGAAAAATAAAAAGCCTAAGTAAAAAATTTGAAAGGGTGGCTTAGGCAAAAATTAGCACATAAATAAATAAACAAATAAAAAGAAAGAGAAAAAAAAGAAAGTAAGAAAAGCTCACTAGGTCGAAAACCTGAAAGGGTAGTTTAGGCAAAAGTTAGAGCATAAAGATACATAGAATAAATAAAAGTTAAGAGAATGTGACTGACTGCTAAAGGACCATTGGCAAGGATAGATAGGCACCAAGGGAAAAGACCAGGGTGAATGAGTAGTAGAAGCAACAGGACAAAGACATTAATCAAGGCAATTGAATGATCTTGTATCAACATTAAAAGTAGAAAGTGTTCATATAATTAATGTCTAAATATGCAAAATGTATTCATGTCAAGCATAATATCAAATGGAAATACATTTGCATAGTCAGAGTAAATTCAATCATACATATCTTTGAATTATAATTAAATATAAGACAACTTTTCTCTCATAAAAGATATTTTTTTACAATTTATTGATGTAATGCCTATAGATCTAAAGGTCGCACAACCTTGCCATGTAGTATGCATTATCATCAGGCTAAGTATCTCAGCCAATGTAAAAGTCATAGATGTGGTGACTGGTCCAAGTAGCCTCAACCTTATCTAGGAAGCATTAGGTCAAAAGGCCCTCAACAAATGAGTAATCAAGCTGGGGCAGCGAATAGTCCTGTTAGCCCTTAGCACTAAGAAGGGGGGTTGACTTGGTATGTAAAAATTAAAAATAGAATAGTAGAAGAGAAATGAAGACACATAATTTATAGTGGTTCGGGTATAATTGACCCTACGTCCACTCCCAAATTCTCAGCAATTGGGTATTTCACTAACTATCAATGGTGTTTTCAAGCTCACACCAAACTTTTACACTTGTGTTTTCTAAGGCTCACACAATAACCTTTACACTTGTGTTTTAGAGGCTCATACAATAACCTTTACCCTTGTATTTTAGAGGCTCACACAACAACCTTTACACTTATGTTTTTCAGGCCCACACAACAACCTCTCTAGAGTGTTTTATGAAGCTAACACTTTAACCTTTATAATTGGTGTTTATGCTCACACCAAACAATCAATTAAAGAAAAGAAAAGATTGAGTAGCAAAATTGCAAGAGTTTGGGTTAGAAATTAATGAATTCTCTTGCATTTACATCTATTTTGTGAGGTATTTATAGCCTCTACCCACCAAAGAGATGTTGCAATAAAACTGGTATAAAATCTTTAAAGTGTCCTATACAGATTTTGCATTAAATGCTTGACAGGCTTCATTCGTGGTTGCTAATACTCTTTCGCGATAGCGAATTCCGAATTTCCATACAGAAAATTTGTAGTCACTACTACTCTTTAAAGTCTCAATCTCTCTTTATAGCCATATGTGAAAAGAAAAAAGAAAAAAGAGAAGAGAAAATGAAATATGTTTGTTAAGTTGAAAACACGAAAGGGCAGCCTAAGCAAAAGTGAGCAACCTACTTGTTTGAAAACCCACAAGGGCAGTCCAAGCAAAAATTAGGACAATAAAAATAATGATAATTAAAAATAATGACAATAAAAAAAAAAATAGAAGAGGAAAAGAAGGAAAGAAAGAACATACAATAAGGTTACTGCAAAAAGGCTCTTACATAAACCAGCAGTAGGCTCCTCATGAAAAAATCACTATCACCAAGGGCTACTTTATGAAGTCCCATGATGGTCTCCCCTAAATCATCCGCATAGGGGTCTTCACTGATTATGCTCCCTCCAAAAGTGGGAAAATTTGCATATCAATCTCACCATCGTCCCTTCTCAATATATAATTGCCTATCAAAATAGTTGTTGCAATGCTAGTATAAGCTACGTAGCATGACCCTTCAAGCGAAAAAGAGTGATAAAAAGGGGTCACGAGAATCTTCTCCTCACCTAATGTGTACCTAGGTGCCTCCTTGTACTGCAAGTCAAAAGCTCTACCATCTTCCTGACATCAAGTAATCAAGCTAAGGCAGTACAATCCAATCTGCAGCCATGACATGACAATCAAGAATGGCATTGAGCTCCTTTTGTAAAAGACATATCTTAGTCTCCTCAAAGTGAAATGTATAGGTAGTGGAATCCCACAAGTCACAAGTTCCCTGCAAAAAATATAGGTCGAGACGAACATCAAAGAGGTAATAAAAAGCAAAAAGACCCACTCATGGTTAATCGTACCAAACTTAGGGTGGGAGAGACCTTCGAAAGGTTCTTGCCATATTTAGGGAGTTGGAAGAAGTAAATGAAAAGAGAGGGTTTGAAATAGACTTTTATAGCAGAGGACTAGACCCATAGGTTGTATAGCCCCTAACCAAGGTTGTACAACCCTCTATGACAGAGCTATATAACTCTTACCTTCCATGAAGACAAATTGAACGACTTTCCTTCTAGTTTTTGGTTTATAAAAGGCTTAAGTACCTATTTTGTAAAACATGTGTATGAAAAAAGCAATAACACATGTTTGAGATACACAATTAGGGAAAGAGAAACATATTCCTTCATTGACAAACAAAATATCAAAGTTCAATCACAAATGGAAGCAATGTAGTCCCAGTTTCCCCTAACATATCCTAAGTAAGCATCCAAAAAAGAGGGCTTTCAAATTGCCTAATAAATCGTATGATTGTGTAAATATATATTCCAAATGTACTATAATGGAATGGAGAAAAAGAAGAAAAAAAATATCTTAAGTAGTTAAAGGGTGGGGGTCATAAGAACTTAGTTGTCTCTGCTTCTTAAAAAGCGTCACCTCAAATCCTCAGACTCACCATCTGTATCCACATATCTATGCTCTCTGGCTGCCTAGCCTAGGTGCTCTATCTCTATCTCTACCTTCACTATATACTAATCTTTCCCCTTGAGCTCATAATTCTAGCACTAGATTTCCTCTTATAGAAAACACAAGGGTTAGGATATGTAAGACACAAAACACATAATACATAAATCATAAACACACAACACACAAATCATAAACACACACACATACATTATTCTACTTTCTTTAACTAACCTATAGAGAACACATATGTTGTGTCACGACCCTCTTTAGGGTGGCGATCAAATCAACCATGGTCTCTGCCTTGACACAAGGAATTTGCCAAAGGAAAAAAGGAAGACATTTTCAGAAGTATAATTTGTAACTCAATCAAGATACAATAAAAGTAAAGAAATAAGGCACTTACATGAATGGTCTCAACTGGCTCAAAGGCATAGATATACCTGGTGATATGTAGTACCATCATCGATCCAGTAATGAAGCCATGTAAGACTCCATCAAACTATCTAGCATAGAGGCCAAAGCACCCACTACTACTAGCTCTATACCCCTAGAGCAGATCTACAGGCTCATTTTCTACCCTAAGTGGCAATTAAGATAGATCTAGAAAAAGCAAAAGGCTTTAAGGATGCCTAGGTGATGGTACCTTGGCCTATGTGCTACATGTCAATCCCCTCATCCTGTGTATAGCAAGGGAATGTATGGATAACTACCTTAGTTAAGGAAGGCTCCTCATGAGCGCACCAATCATCCAAAACCTATAGGAGATTCCCGCGGAGGATAACTGATCCCCAGACATGTAACGTAATGTTGTAACTACCTCTATGCCCCCGAGATCCCTCACTCAGAATGAACTAGTAGACAAACATTGTGGGATAGGTCGTTTATCCAAACCATTATGCCAGCAAAAGATGTGCTCCCCCAGATACCACTCCCAAATGAAGGGCCCCACCATCAGCCAACGACCATAAAGATGACCTTCGCCTTCACCACCTCTAGTGACTAAGTCTCCGCAGGACCCCTCTAGTTAAGGCATAACAGTAATAAAGACACAAAATCACTATAACTATAAGACTAAGTAGTATGATATATAATAATGACTAATATAATGATGTCAATGTAGGAAGAATACTTGGTCCATGGTAATCATGTTCAGGTGAGCACGTCTGGCAGTCATAAGGGAATCCTCATTGCTCACCACACTCCACTGTGCAAAATGAGTATAGTTGCCCAACACATTGCCCTCAGGATTCAACCTCTGTAATATTGCCAATTCAATAACCCATATCTATTAATAAGCAATGACGTGAGCCTTAAAACAATGAAACTAGGGCAAAGAACAGAGGAGACAAGTAGTACTCATAATAAGGACTCTCTAGGCATCACATATATAGCCCTAGCCTTGGGAGCACTAATCAAGCTAATGATAGAGGAACGCTAACACCATGGACCCCCAATTAAAGCATTGCAGCAAGCTCAAGTCCTACATCATGAGTATAAGCACAACACCTCTACCCAAAAGCGATAAAAAACATAGATCCTGACAAAGGCGTATAACAAGTAGCAACACGCATGTTGATTGACCACCGCAACGGGACTATCATCAGTAATGATGAGAACACCAGTCTGAATGTTAGACCTCATCACGGCCTACTTACTTTCAATATGGTAACGCAACTTAGGACCCTCCGCTGATAATCCTTCTAAAGAACTAAATAATGTACCCCCTAAATTAGTAAGTAGTGGAATGCCCGCAAATTGTAAACCGATCAGAAATGTGAAGTCCATAGGGATAATGGTAACCTTGTCGATCAAGGGCAGATGAAAAGTGTGGGTCATGTCCATCTACTGCTCCACCAATGCATGCTTTATTGACTGGTCAATCCTCAGTGCCTCATCGAGAAGCATCCGTAGGAAGATCCAAATCCCATTCCCTTATAGACGAGGTCACAATTTAGGGTTGCAAACCTACAACCCATGCCTTAGTCAAACTACTAGAGCCACCTTCTTTCTAGAAGGAGATTATCCCCTAAAAGGGAAAAGCAAAAGGTTATATATATATATATATATATATATATATATATATATATGTTACTTTGTATAATTATAGAACTCACAAAACAAGAGGATAGTGAATCCTAATTATTAGGGTTCAAAAAAAATTTCGATTAAACAACCATAAGCGAAGCATCGAAAGACTAGCAAGTTAGCATAATAATTGAATAAATTATTTACAATCCTAAGTATGTATCCTATTTTTTTCATTGATTATTCTACTAATTAATTTTAATCATTCATTGTGCAGATCATAGAATAAAGTGTTAGGTGCATGCAAATCGAGGCAACAAACTAGTCCAACATATAGAAAATAAATTATACTAAAAATAAAAGGTAAGTGTCTTAAAAATTATTTTTGGATATTTTTTAAGTTAACCTTATGTTTGTAGGGAAAAAGAAAATTCTAAGGCAATAGCACTTAAAATCTATTATGGCAAGATAGACAGAAAGTAAATAAAATGGACAAAAAGGAAAAAGGACAACTACCACTCTTGAGGAGGCTCTTATAAGGTGACATTATAAATTGTAAACTGTCAGAGTGTCACCAATTAGAGGAAAACCCTGAGGAATCATCATCATAATTGTGTTATTCAATGGGCTCACCTAGTTGAATACCTACTGGGATCATAGTTGGTCTAAGGCATCAAGGGTTGAAAGGTCCTTGTCAAGAAATTCCTCCTCACCATCGAACATATCATCATCATGAAACTCGACCATATCGATCACCTGAAGGAGCTAAAGTAGCCTATAGCCTAGAAAGAGAAAGTTTAAAGATGGAAGAGGAATGACGTGAATGAGGACGAGTCACTTTCAAAGGCCTTTTATAATGGCCCCAAGTTGTATAGACCCGCTGGCCCGAGATAGCCGTATTGGGCCAAGTTAGTCCAACTCTCTCTTTACCTTAACAAGCCTAGCTTCCTCCTCGACCCATTAAGCCTATCTTCCCTCTTATACCCAATTACAACCAAATCACCAAAATACCTTTGTTATCCTCTTAAGCCCAATTATAGCTAAAATACCAAAATACCTCCAGCTTCTCATCAAGTCCAATTACAGTCAAATTACTAAAATACCTCCAGATCTTTATCAAGTCCAATTACTATTAAATTACCAAAATACCCCGAACATCCCATCAAGCCAATTATTACTAAACTACTAAAATGCCCCTAGCTTTCAAGAAGATCCCAGAGTACTTAAATTACCAAAATACATTCATTCCTTTTAAAACACCTTAAGTTTCCTAATTCAAGTCAAGCCACCAAGATATCAATTAATGATAAAATTGCCCTCTCTAGGATCTCAAAAATATCTTTAAGGAAAATTTCTTTCTCCTAAAAATAGCAAGACCTAAGAAAGCATTTCAACATATAAGCCCTAGGCCCATTACCAAGAAAAACAACAGATGCCCAAGATGGCCAGAAGGGCTATAAGGACATGGATTCAAATTTACCAATGCTAAAAGGATTCGAAAGACACAAGGACTACCCAGCGGGCATCCTTAAGCCAAAATCACCCATCAAAAAGACTGAAGCACTCCCAAAAAGGTGCAAAAGCATCAACAACTATAAGAAGCTAATTATCCAATGAAAAAATATTTGGTACATGCTAGAAAGCTGCTAGAACCACTTCAGTACCAGCTAGAAAACTGCTAGAGAATTGCTAAAACACCTAATACATACTAAGAAGATGTTATAACTACTTCAGTATCTACTAGAGAGCTTCTAAAAAATATAAAAACCCCAGCACGTTCTTGAGGGCTGCTGGAAGAAGATGTTTAACCTTAGTACTTGCTAGAGGGTTGCCATAAGACTTAGTACCTTCTCGAGGGCTCCTAAGAATAAACCCCAATACTTGCTCAAGGGTTGTTAGGAGAAGATGTTTAACCTTTGTACTTCCTTGAAGGCTACCATGAGGCTTAATAATTGCTTAAGGGCTACTAAGAAGAAACACCCAGTACTTGTTTGAAGGCTACTGGAAGAAGATGTTTAATCTTGGCGCTTGCTAGAAGGCTACTAAGAACTTTAACACTTGATAGAGGACATGTTAAGGAAATGATATCCTTTCGTATATTTTATCTGATATTCAAGTTTACAACTAATGTTTTATTATGTCTTATCCAACAAAATTTATCACATGTTATTTTCCAAGCACCACAAAATAGGGGGCCAACTGTAAGCATCAGATTTTAGGTCTTAGGATGTAAGTTTGATGATGAAAATCACTGAATTTATTCCCTAAGATGTAAGGAGAAAAGCAAAAGGAAGAGTAGCAAGGCTTTAGGAGACCTTGAAAAAATCTAAAACTAAGCCTAGAATCAAGCCAAAGCCTAAAATAAAACCCAAGAACAATCCTGTATAGAGGGATGTATAACCCATTAGACAAGGATGTACATCCCACTGAAACAAGGATGTATAGCCCTCCTCGGTGGTGTACAACCCTACCTTAAACCCTAAGAAATTTCTAGAATTGGTCCCTCCTTTTTTACCCTATGGTTGTATAACCCTAAAATATGGATGAACAATCCATTATTGGTTGTACAACCCACGTGCAAACCGTAATTTCAGTACATTCATCTCCTTCTCATTCTCGATTGAACAACCCATTGGATGTGTCCATGTTGTAACTAGAACTATTTTTGATACTATGCACTCACCCAACACCTATAAATACCCCATATTTTTGAAGAGAAGGGGAGGCTGGGAAAACCCTAAAATTACTCTGCAAAAATTACACCTCAAAGAACCCTAAACATATAAAACCTTAAAACCCAACTCACCCAATCACTTTCACGGTAGAAAAAAGCCTAAACTCTTCAATTTGACATATTTCCTAAGCATTTTGGAGGAAAACACGAACTAATGAGTCTCTAAAGGAACATAAACATATAAGGGCATCTAGAACACCCATTTTTCCCTCTTCTTCCATCTTTTTTTTTTCTCTTTTCTTCTTTCAAAAACCTAAGATTTGAGGGTTGTACAACCTTTATATAGGCTATACAGCCTACCATCCTAGGTTGTGCAGCCCTATAATGGGTTGTACAACCTTAGTTTCCTATGCACAACTTTGTGAAAATTCTCTTCTACTCATCTGAATTTCTTTATCAAAGGCATTATTTTGTGTTTTTTAATCACTCTAGTGGAAGAGTAGGGTAAGGTTGGATATCCAAGGACCCCTATTCACTTTAAAATGGAGCATTGATGGGTTTAGCAACGATTTTTATAGTTCTTTTTATCTTAATGCTAATGCTCTTTCATGTAGAGTTAAAGATGGTTTTTAGTTCTGTTATGTTCATTTTAGGGCAGTGATCAAGTGTGGAACTTGAGGTTCCAATGACCTTAAGAGCCATTTTTGCATGGGTTTCATTTGTGTTAGGAATATATGAATAGTATTCTGGGTCTTATTCATTTTCTTGATTTGCATAATAACTCTGCATCATGGTTAGTAATGCTCCTAGATGTAAGGCTCTTTAAGAGCTACATAAGCGAAGGATTTATCAAACTAAGGACCCTTCCATGATGATGATGCCTTGGGCCATTGAAAATCCTCCAAAGTGCCTTGCATTGCATCTTTAATTACTTAATTGCTCATGATTTATGCATAATGAATCTATTATATTCTGATTAGTGATGGTAAAATATGATGATTATGGATTTAGTTATATATTAGTTACCTTGACTATGTAGTTATGGTATGGACCTTACTTGTCTTTCTACATTTAATTTTAGTTTTTCTTGCTTGTTTGAATTCATGTTAATTCATCACTAACTTGTTTCTTCTATTGGGTGTAGGTGGAATTATTTGGGATAAGGCCATATACTTGGTCTTTACCCTTTTTTGCATTATTGATAATCATGAATGGATGAATGAAACCCCTTATTTAGTCATAGTGCATGACCCTTTTCTCCTTTTTGAAAGATTATAAATGTGTGAATCAATAATGATGTGTGTTAAATCCTATGTCATGCCACATGATCCCCTTCCCTTTGAAGTTGATGACTTGATGTGCTTAGATGTACATTTAGGGGTGCTAATTAGACTATAAATAACTTGGCTAAAATATTAGAAGTGAACCAAAGATGTTCAAAGGTCGAATCCCAACATCTAGGTGATTTAGGTTGCCTAACCTCTTACCTAAACTATACCGAATTTTTGAACCCAATCTTTTTTATGGGATGAAGATGAAATGAGTCTTCTAATTAACTTAGATTAGGTTTAAATTTTATTTTCCCCAGATTCTTATCCTGACTTAGATTAAGTGATGACTCCATATTTCTTTGAGGTGATACCAATGTATTATCCCATTTTTGGTCCCCTAATGACCACCATTTTGGACTAAGGGCTTTGAAATTATGCAAGGCCTAAAAGGATCCTTCGATGGTCTAATCATGTGCCACACATTAGGGTTACTACTAATATAAAGACCTTTATCCTCTTAATCCCCTATTGGTTGATAAAAGGATGGAGCCATAAGCAAGATTTACTTGTTTGAGCGCAGTCGTGAAATTTTGAGGCACTCACAGGATAATAATTGGTATTAAAGTTGGTCTCTTGATCAAAGCTCAAATGTACAGAGTACAAATCATGGTAAGTCATGAAGAATCATAATCTATTCATAAGCCTCCATTCTTCAAATGAGATGATTATGGCTACTGAAAGAATCATATAGAGATCATCCTTGACAATGAAACCATTAACCTATGGGACATTGATGAAAAAAGGAAGAAAGGTTCCAACAAAGCTAGAAGGAGATGTTTTTGTACCAAAATAGAATGAGTGGACTGTTGAATAAAAGAAGGCAAACCTAAAAAATAGAAGAGCAATGCATATTCTTTTATATGCAATCCATAAGTTTCAATATGCTAAGCTACAAATGTATACATCTTATAAAGAAAAATGGAACACATTATAGACTCAACATGAAGGAACCAATGAAGTGAAAAAGAAAAAGATATAAATGCATACATTCATGTATGAAAAATTTATATATCAACCTAATGAGACTATTACATAGATGTACAATAGATTCATAGACATTATGAGTACTCTCAAGACCTTGGGAAAGTCATATACAAATGAAGACATGGTATAAAAAATTTATAAGAACACTTCCCAAATATTAGTAGGAAGCTAAGAAGACAACTATAGAGGAAGCCAATAAACTAGAAATCTTATCACTTAATGAGCTTATGGGAAAGTTATTGGCTTATGAGATCACTCTTGAGAAGCCTACTTAAAAGATATAGATGAGAAAGAAAGAATTAGCATTGAAAGCCAAATAGGTAAATTTTGAAACTGCCTCTACTTCTTACTTACTAATATCTTCCTCTTATAGTGATGATAAAGATAGTAGTAAAGATGAGCATCTTGCCTTCATCACCAACCAAGCAAAAGAAATTCCTTTCAAGCAAAAGAGGTAGAAAGGCAAGGAGCAATAAGAAGAGAGGCACTAAAAGTCAACTAACCTACTTTAGATGCAATAAGAAAGGGCATATAAAATTGGCTTTCCTTAAGATCAAGAGAAATAAGCCCCCTTCCAGAAAATACTCCTTTAAGAAAGGAAAAGAAATGTACAAAGCCACTTGGGATGACACTAGTGATTCTAAACCTAATGAAGATGAAATTAGAAAGGAGCTAGTTAACCTATGTCTCATGGCAACTGAGGAGCGATTAAATACATCCTCAAGTGAACACACATCTACTAGTGACAGTGATAGTAATAGTGATAAAGAGGTAAATATCACTCCTACTCTAGAGATAGGTTATACTCTATAATTACCAAACTCCCTATAAGCATTAAGATTCTCAAGTGCAATACCTCTTCTCTTCAAAAAGAGAATAAATCCTTGAGAGAATATGTTAAGAGTTAAGAAACTCTGGCTAAAGAGGTAGAGTTTCTCACAATTGAGAACCTGAAACTAAAGAAAAATCTCAGCAAGTTCACTAAATGAAAGAAGAAGTTAGACTCCATACTTAAGGCTCAAAATTTTCCAACTATCAAATATGGATTAGGCTATAATGCCATTACTTCAATGGCTCCTTCCTCTTCTTAAAAAGTCTTTGTTAAGGCCAAAGAGAATAATGTTTCTAACTATGTTATGAAGCAAAAACTTTTCAAAAAGGTAAATGTCACAAATAATGGCTCAAAGCCTCAACACAATCACACACGATTGAGAAACGCTCCTCATGAAGCAAATTATGCTTATATGTATCACTCCTACAAGTCTAAGAGGCATGATGTGTCTAAGACACAAAAATTGGCATAATTATAGGTATAGACACACACAACGTAAAAGAGTTCGTCATATGAGAAATAATCCTAGACACACTGCTTAAAGAAGCAACAAGTCTAAGAGACACAATATGCATGGACTATCTAAAAGTAAAATACCTGCTCACTTTGATGGTGATTATTTTTATTATGGTATATATGGTTGCACTACCTTTCATTACCAATCTAGAAGGCATGATGAGTAGTTAGTAAGCCTTAAGACCCAAGAAGATTTAGGTACCAAAGATATAACCTTCCTTATTTTTGTAAATGTGTTTAAAATCTCAAGTTGGAGAGTAAGAATGGTATCTTGACAGTGGATGTTCAAAGCATATGACAGAAGAAAGAAAATTCTTTTCACACTTAGAAAAGATTAAAGGTCTTGGAAATGTGTCTTTTGGAGACAATGGCAAAGCTAAAATTGTTAGCATAGGTAAAGTTATTGAGGATGATGACCCACCTATCCTTGATAAAGTACTGGTTATTGATGGACTCAATCATAAAATGCTAAGTGTAAGTCAGTTGAGTGACAAAGGCCTTAGTGTTATGTTTGAGCCACAAGCATGTTATGTATCAAGGATGAGTGACAATAAAATTATGTTCATTGGTAGAAAAGTTCATAATATTTAGGTGATTGATTTAAACTCTCTTACTAACCATAATGTAAAGTGTTTATTTTTAATAGTTGATGAAAGTAAAACTTAGCATAGAAGGCTAGGACATGCTAGCATGAAACTTTTTAATAAGCTAAGATGAAGAGACTTGGTTGAAGGTCTACCTAAAGTCAAGTTCCTAAAGGAAGGAGTTTGTAAAGCATGTCAAAAAAGTAAACAAACTAAATCCTTATTTAAAGCTAAGAACAAGGTAAGTTGTTCTAAACCATTGCAATTACTTCACATGGATCTTTTTTGTCCCACTAGGGTAGCTAGCTTAGGAGGCATGCATTATGTATTTGTCATTTTAGATGATTTCTCTAGGTATACTTGGGTGTTGTTCCTCTCTTATAAGGATTTTTATTTTGATATTTTTAAAATCTTTGCCAAAAGAATTCAAAACTAAAAGAATTTGAAAATCTCTTATATAAGGAGTGGCCATAGAGGTGAGTTTGCGAGTACTAAGTTTCATAGCTTCTATGATGAGTATGGTATCTCACATAATTTATCAACTCTTAAAACTGTAATACAAAATGGTGTGGTGGAAAGGAAAACTAAAACTCTTCAAGAAATGGCTAAAACCATGTTGAATGAGTGTAATTCCTAAATATTTTTAGGCTAATGCTGCAAATACTTATTGTTATGTTTTAAATAGAGTCTTGGTAAAACCTTTGCTAAAGCAAACTCCTTATGAGTTGTGGAACAATAAAAAGCCCAAGATTGTGTATTTTAAAGTTTATGGTTGTATGTGTTTTATTATAAACACTAAAGACAACCTTGGTAAGTTTGATTCCAAATCCGATAAAGGAATTTTCCTTAGATACTTTACCACTTACAAAGGGAATAAAGTCTTCAACAAGAAAACTCTTATTGAAAATAAGTTTATGCATGTTATACTTGATGAATTTGACCCCACTTCTTCATGAAAAGAAGAAATGTTGATGATCTTACAAGTCCCTTGAGTGAGCTAGACATTAGAAAAGAAGGAAAGAATATGGATAAGTTATAAGACATGAGAAATGAAAGAAATAAAGATCCATCTCCTCTAACTCCTAGTGAAGAGCAAATTCAGTTAGAAATGGACTATATTTTCATGAAAGATCACCTAAAAGATCTTATTAATGGTGATCCATCAAGTCGAGTAATAACCAGATCATCATTTAGAAATTTATGTACTAATCTTACTTCTATATACCTTATGGAGCCTAAGACCATAGAAGAGGCTATTAAAGATGAACATTGGGTTCATGCTATGCAAAAAGAACTCAATCAATTTGAAATAGACAAAGTATGGACCTTAGTTCCTAGACCTTATAAACATTATGTTATTGGAATTAAATGGGTCTATATAAACAAACTTGATGAGCATGGAGCCATTATTAGGAACAAAGCTCGATTAGTAGCTAAAGGCTATAACCAAGAAGAAGGGATTGACTTTGATGAAACCTTTGCACCTGTAGCTAGGCTTGAAGCCATTAGAATTCTCCTTACATTTGTATCTCACATGGACTTCAAGTTGCACCAAATGGATGTCAAAAGTGCTTTCCTCAATGGTTACATTGAAGAGGAAGTCTTTATTAAACAACTTCTAGGATTTGAAAGCCAATATTTTGTTAATCATCTGTATAAACTCACCAGAGCCTTATATGGCTCGAAGCAAGCTCTAAGAGCTTAGTATGAGAGATTTACCAACTTTCTTGTATGAAAAGGTTTCTCTAAAGGATTGACATATACAACTCTCTTTTCTAATAAAAAGAATAGAGATATTTTAGTAATACAAATATATGTAGATGATATCATATTTAGTGCTACTAATGTTTGCTTTTGTGAAGATTTCTCAACAGTAATGAAGAGTGAGTTTGATGGCAGAACTTAAATTCTTCCTTGGATTACAAATCAAATAAAGAAAGGCAGGAATCTTCATCAACCTAGACAAAATATACAAAAGAGCTAATCAAAAGATTTGGCATGGATAATAGCAAACCCTGTAAAACACCTATGAGCACCAACATCAAACTAGATATGGATGAACATTGTAAGAATATGGATCAAAAGCTATACATAGTTATGATTAGTAGTCTACTCTATCCCATAGCCTCATGACCTGATATTATGTTAAATGTTTGCTTATGTGTTAGATATATATTTAATCCTACGGAATCTCACTTGCATGTTGTAAAACACATATTAAAATATCTTATTGGTACTCATAACTTAGGATTTTGGTATCTTAAGAGTTCTTTATTTGAATTAAATGCAATTTATGATGTTGATTTTTTTAGTTATACCTTAGATAAAAAGATTACTTCAAACACTTATCGATTACTTAGTCAATACTTAGTGTCTTAGAGTGGCAAAAACCAAAACTCAATTGCTTTGACAATTGTAGAAGCTAAGTATATAGCTACTGGGATAGTTGTGCCCAAATCTTATAGATGAAACAATAACTTCTTGATTACAAAGTTATTGTAAATCAAGTTATTATTAAGTGTGATAGTACTAGTGTCATTAACTTATCTAAAAATCCCATTCATCACTCAAGAAGCAAACATATAGATATAAGAGATTATTTCATCTGAGATCATGTACACAATGGCAACATTGTACTGGAATTTAGTGGTACTAACCATCAATTGACAAATATTTTCACTAAACCTCTTTATGATGAAAGGATGCAATTCATCAAAAGGGAACTTAGTATGATAGACGATAATACCTTGTCGTAGCTTCAAACAGGTTCATCTCTTTCTCAATTTATCTTTTGAACTATGTTGCATTTATTGCTATTTGATCATTATTAAAGCTCTTAGATTATTTAACTATGAATGATTATGATTAACTTGTCTAAATTTTAGTTGAATTCATGATCATTTCATTGAATTTGATTAAAAATATTAATCACCTAAGCTTTAATGTTCTTTTAGTTCATTAAAAAAATTAGTTTTAACTGAGTATTTGACTAAGGAACAAGTTCAATGATCTTTTTATTGTGTACAATGACTATTGAATCACATGTGAAGTCCTTCTTTTGATTCTGCTGGTCTCCATGATTGTTGCGAATCTCCATGATTGTTGCGAATCACCAACAACCATTGTCATTTTTCAATGGTCGTGAACTCGCCACTATCATTGGTTGTGCAACTTGCAAGACCAAGCTAATAGTCATGTCCAATTGTCATTGTCACACTTGGCACAACCATTTGATATCCCTATTGTTCATATTTTTTTAAAAAAAAAAGAGAGACGGTGATTCGTTGAACTTTTATTTAAAACCCTTATACTTTAATCCTTTTTGAAAATCTGCTTTCATTGTTATATTCTCTTCATCTCTCTCAATCTCTACTACATATTCCTTTACATCAATCACTTACCATGGCACTCAAAATTGGAACCACTGAGAGATTCAAACAAGTTGCTAAAAAGAACCCCTAACCATCCTCCTTTAGATCCAGCTTTGACATTAAGGAAAATCTTGCATCTATGATGGCTGAATAGAAAAAGAGAGCTGCAGAATCATCAAATGTGGACTTACAATTAAAAAAAAAAAAAGAAAGCCAAAGCAACCCATGAATCAAAAGGAAAGAGGAAGGCACCTGAAACAAAGCAAGAACCAAAATCTCTCTTAAAGGAAGTAGTTATTGCAATGATTCATCAATTGCACCTAAAGAATGACAAAGAAAAGGAAGTGGCTCAAGAATTACTAAGAAGACAACTGTGTAGGGGGCAATTCTTTTATTGGAATGACTTGCAAAGATACCATCTAGCAGAGCAAGTGGAGGAGTTTATGATTGGCATCAGATGGGAATTCTTTTGCCACATTAAAGAACCTTCTTATTTGGAGTTAATAGTTGAGTTCCTCATAACTTTTGAAGATTTAAGAAATGATTGTGTATGTTGAGCTAGACACAATCAAATTCATATTATTTAGGAAGAAATGTAAGGTTTGCCTAAAGGATTTAGTTAAATGCCTTGATGTAGCAAATAACAGTTTGATAAAGCCTCTTTTCACCTTTAAAATGGAAGTCAATCAATTTTGGAGGTCAATCACTAATGGAACTACAAACTACAAAACAACAATAGCAAGGCCTCTAAGATTAAAAGCTATGTTTTGAGGATTGTCCATTGTTTCATCATTTAGAACATTAATGGTAGGGGGCATTCCAATGGAAACTACACCATGATGGACCTATTCTATCTGTGGTGTATGAAAAATAAATAGAAGGTGAACACCCTATAGCTATGGATGTAAAGAATTAATGGCCAAGTGAACAAATCAAATGCCTTTGTGATGGCTCTTACGTCACAAAGCTAGCAAAATTGGTAAAGGTTATTCCCCCCTCCCCCCTCCTCCTCCATTAAGGAAGAACTTGAAGAAATAGAAATGATGTTGGAGAAGCTGCCTGTAAATGAACCCATTAGTGAGAAGATGTTGATAAGTATGGACATCTTATAGAGGTTGAAAAGTGGGTTGATCAAACCAGTGCCTAATGAAGGAGAAGTTTCTAAAGAAGAATAAGAAAATGAGAATATTAAGGAAGTGGTTAGGGCTAGAGTTGAAGCTATAAGAGGTATTGGATCTAATGAGCCTGTTTCATCTGCTCCATCCTTGTCTCCTTTTGAGAAAAAATATTTTTAAATAGCTGGAAGCACTTACTACTGCTATTATAAGGGTTGAAGCATCTTTTTCTTGCCTTCATCAAAAAATAAACTAGCTCAAGGGTCAGTTCAAAGATGTAACTTAAACCCTTGATTGGATTATTGAAGGGTTAAATTTGTAACCAATGAGTCTAATTAATCAAAAGCAGCTTGTTGAACAGTCTTCAAAGAGCCAATAATCTAAAAATCCTCCCTCTAAGGAACTAGAGGCAACATTAAACCCTAAGGAGCTTGCAGTACCTATAAAAACCATAGAACCAACCCCTACCTCTCCATCCAAAACCACTCCTCTTCATGACTCATATGCATAATTATCTCTATTGCATTAGTTTTTGTTTCTTTTGTTTTAAAAAATAGTTGATGTAAGACAACATATCTTTTGCAATGAAAAGTAAATTGTTGCCTATATTCTCTTGCAATCAATATATAAGTTATATATGCTCTATTACTAGATCTTTTACTTATTATTTGATTCTTTTTTATAATGACAAAGGGGCAAAATAAACAAAGATACATATATTATGAACATATCTTAAGGGGGAGAAAATATTGATCACTCAAAACAAGGATGAAACGGAAACACGATAACTCAATGCATAACCTTAGTAGATTAAAGGGGAGTTAAGATTTGAACACTTAACAAGTTGTATCCTTATTGATTTTGAAAGATTTTTGTCATCATCAGAAAGGGGGAAAATGTTGAATCTCAAGGTTTCAAGTCTTATTATGATGATTATAAATAAGTCAAAGAGCTAACCTTTGTTTAAGATATTTATGTTAGACCTTGCATGAACAATAACTCTTTAAACTATGATGATTGAAGAAGGAATTATGATAAAAACTCTAAGCATTAAAGAGTGAAGATCAAGGCAAACTCAGTTTATTAGTCTAATGGGTGTTGCCAACTTCTAATAGGCGTTTTGTAATAGCCATGAAATAAATGAAGATGTATTATATATTATGGTACACACAATAGTTTCTCATTCCAATAGCATATTTAATTTCCATTTCACAGGTCTTTATATTCCCTGTATAAATGGAATGCTTAGATATACTAATGATAGATTATCTAATTTCTATCTTAGACACAATTGACTTTTTTTAACTAAATCTAACCATGTTTATTAGTGATAATAATCAAACTAGTTATATACGTTAATAATTACTTATAGTTTATAATTTATCCTTTCATTTTATAATTATATGCTAATCATCAATCTATTTTAATACATAATAAATTCAATTTTAAATTTTCTCAATCATGTCACAAAAAGACCAATGATATTGTACCTTACGGTTACAATTATATGCATGTTTTGTCACCCATTTGTCTTATCTTTGAGAACACTTGTACATTTACTACCAAATAAATTGTTGCCATTACTATTTAACATATTACCAAAACATGTTGCATCATGGTTGGCATGTAGGATAATAATGGATAATAAATTTACAGTTGAAATACTTAACTTGACTATAACATACCAATGTAAGTTCAATGTTTTGGTATATACTCCTCATCACACTAACATTTTTCTTCCCTTATTATGTTATGTATGCTCTTATATTCCTTTTTCTCTTATAACTTTTTTTTCACTTTGCCTTCTACAAGTTAATCTCTAATCTAGTGCATATATGATATTATTGCATAATAACAAACTTGTCACCAATGTTTATAAAACTAGATAATTGGTCAAATTGACTCTGTGATTGATTTTCAGTTTGGTCGGTTCAATTGATCCTACTGGTCTAGTTCACATATACTATGAACTATCTTAACACATTGTTAAGATCCTAATTATCCCTACCCAATAACCTAAACCTAACTGCAGATGTTAAAATCTAATAAGCTACAAAAAATTGCTTCCTTTTGATCAAATGAAGAATATATACCAAATCCCATAGTTAAAAAGTAATCAAAGTGAATTAACATAGTTAATACCACTCACACTATTAAAAAATAAACAAACCATCTACCAACTACATGTATAGAATACCATTCAAAAACCTTAAAAATAAGAGGTGCAAAAAGTAAATGAATCTAAGAAAATCCAAAAAAGCATTGATCTAAAAAAAATAAAAGACTAATACGTGAATCTTAATTTAACAGTCAGCTACATATAAGGAGAATTTACATGAAAGGTCCAAGCTTGTGTTTGAAAGGAATTACTTTTAGGCAATTAAGATTGCACAACTCAATTGGCAAAATGCACACAATAAAGTTCTTTAAAAAATAAACTATATCTTAAAGAAGTTAAAGAGTCATGATAACTTAGGAGAAGATCAAAAAAAGAACCTACAAGAGTTTATAGAAGCTTGATTGGTGCCAATGAAATTGCTCCTTTATTTTAGAGGAGTGAAAAATAAGTGTGATGGGTGGTGATTTTCAGAAAAGAGAAAAATGGGTGTGATGGAATGGTGATGAAACTGGACTTCATTTTAGAGGAGAAAATGGTGTTTGATTGGGGTTTTGTTTATAGAAATGGAGAAAAGAAAACTTAAGGCTTCCCAATAAAACGATGCTATTTTTTTAAAATCAGATTTTGTTTGGTTTAAGTTGATTTCATCAGTTTTATCGACTTGTTCTGATTTTTATAGTGTGATAGCTATCGGTTTTGAATGTGACTTGGATTGGATAATTGACTCATTCTCGATTTTACTAGTTTGACTAGCTAGTCTAGTTTGATTTTCAAAACCATGCTTATCACTAAAATAATATTGTAAATGAAATTATCAAAATAACAACAATGAAATTATCAAAATAACAACATATATTTCATTGAATTTATATAGTATAATTTGCACGAAAAAGTATAATTGTAAGCTTAATATTTTGCTATCTATATATTTAATTTCCTCTATTATAATAAAGTTTAATAAAATTTCGTAGTGTGTCGCATAAACTCTATCTTTAGCCAATATTTGAACATAAGAGTTAAGACAAGAAATGTATCTCATTTTGGTTTATGCAAACATATTTCATTCCACCTAATCCTTGAGCCATAACATTATATATTTCATACATTCATCTTAACTAAAATTGTTTTTCTAGTATTATGTGCTCAAGTAGCATTCCTAACTTTTTTGCATTTCATTAGACCCCTTAAGTTTTAGTTCTCAGAGCATATAAACATTTCTACATCATTCAAGAATTTTATCACAAAATCATTAGCATAACAACCTCAATTTTGGCATCCATATTGATCTAAACATGCATTACATGCATATCTCTAAAACTATCTTTATCCATCTTTAGTCTTTGAACACACATTTAGTTTCCTCACCTAATTTAATATATAATAGTCCATATATGATCAGAAATATATAAGAAAAACTATCAACATTACAAGAATAAAATTCAATTTTCATACATATTACTTTGCCTCACTTCTTCCTATACTTTAACCCTTTTAGTTTCTATAATACTTGACTTGTTTTAGTCTACTATTCCTCGTTTATATGCTATCTCTAACCAATATTTAAGCTTACAAATAAAAAAAATATACACCTTAATCAAACCAATACAATTACATTGCATTTTAAGCTAATTTCAGCTATTTTCATGATTTTTTCATAAGTTAAAATTTTATGAATAAGGCCAGCCCTCTAAACTCATTTATTTTGCTTCTTGTTTATCATTTTTCTTTAATCATTATAGTCCCATAACATCAAATTCAAAATATCATTAAAGTAACAAATTAAAGAATTGCTCTTAGCTTATTTCAATTTGAGCAATTCCTAATAATTTAGGTTAATACCCTATCAAGAATACTTATTTTGACTTTAAAAATTTTAGGAACTTGAGGACATACAAATCTAATTTTCCACTAAAATTCATGACAAGCGAAGACTTTTGGGGTTGTTTTTCATACTACAAGTCGTGACTATTATGTACTAGCCACTATTTAGGGCAACTTGCATATTGTATGCTATATCTCTCATAATATAACTCATAAAATGATTTACAAGAATTAACTTAACACATATATCATACCATTTGCGAAATTTCAACTCTAAATTCCTTCATTAAAGGTTTTAATTTTTTTTATAAATTATTGCTCCTGCATAGACTCGCAATTTTGTAGGTTTATAAAAAACTCTAGTTCAAGATTAATGAAATTCCATAAACTTTATTTATTATTTATTTGTCATCTTAGTCCTTTAACGACCCTTTAATATTTCTTAATCATCATTTACATTTGTGATTGCTATTCGTTCAACTCTGGAATCAAAATAGAGTCTAGATGCATCAAGGTTATCAATTCAAGTTGTGGTTCATATTCTTAACCCTACTTTCCTTTTTAATTCAATTCCTTTAATCATTATTTAGTTCTCAAAACATCTTTTTGATTTTATTAAACATAAACATAAGAGAGAATGTAAAATTACAAAGCATTCTACATATCTTGCATGCAACTAGATTAATTTTTCCTAATCAACACTCAAACATACAGCTTTATGCAATGAATTTAATATCAAATTCATCTTAAATAAAGCTTAAATAAATTTTAATCTTTCACTTATATGGTTAGATTCTATTCTAAAGAAGAAAAATACCCAAAACCGAATCAAAATCCTCCATTCAAATGCAATCGACTTTTCATAGCATCAACGTATGGTTGACTCCAATATTTTTTTTTGAAACTTGGCTTATTGGCTTTCTAATCCCTCTTAAGTTCCTCATAATCTTGAGATTCTATTTTAAGCACCAAGTCACCTTCCCTGCCCATCCATCACCATTTCATCTGCTTCTCGTTCCCTCTCTCTCAATTTTTCTTCTCTCAATTCCCCTTTTCTTATTTTCTATTCCCTTTATTTGTATATCTATTTACTGTCTATGCAATTGCCTTTTACCCTTCTTTTCACAATCAAATCACTTTTTTAACCTCTTGCCAAATCATATTCTATGGTCCATCATTCGCTTGCCACGTCAAGTGTGACTCTACTGTATCTTATTGCATGTTATATATATATATATATATATATATATATATATATATATATATATATATATATATATATATATGCCTATTCTATTTTATCTTTTCTTTTAATATTTTGACATAAATGGTTATTACTCAAACACAGGTTATATTTAAAACAGTTGCACTTTGTTGAAAAGTTTGTTTAGTTATCATCCTCTTATTGATGTTATTCTACCATTTAAGGGACTTGAATGTTAATAGCATGATTAATATAAAGTTAGAGAAGAGAGTGAGATATGCCTCTCGCAAAGCAAGAGATAATGTGAGAAGACAAGTGAAGGGGCAATTCGTCAAAGCTGGTGATGCTTATGATTATGACCCATTTAGCAATACAAAGAGTACAATTTTTATACATGCTTTTAAGGTGAAAAATGAAAAAAAGAAAAAGGAAAGAAACTGATATTCATTTCGAAAGCATTAATTATTATTACCTAAACTCTGGCTGAAATAGAAGCCTAATTTTTCTTACAAAATGACAACCTCTATGATTATGATTTTATCACAGGGGTGCAAGTCTTTATGGAAAGGAAATGGGGAACATGAAAAAGCTGATTTTTAGTGCTTCACCAATGAAGTATTGATGAAGAAGTTTCCATCATTGCAAAAGAACATGTTTCTGACATCATCTAATAAAGCCATAAGATTATACTGCCTTTAAACTATGAATTTTTTTTTTTTTTTTCCACTTCTGTAAACAACCTCCATTCAGCTCTACTCTTAAATAAAAAGGAAAATATTTTGCTTTGTAGCCATAGAAATGCTATGCTTTGTAGCCACAGAATCCTTAATGCTTGTATATGGATGATTAATCTCCTAGCAGCTAACTTTGGTCACTTAAATAAGCAGGCTCCCCATCAGTTGCTTGATCAACCAAAATACTGTGTAGTTATAACTTTCTTCCCTTTCTTGTTCATTTGACATGTATAGCTCAAAAACTACAATTTTAGCTAAAAGGATTTGTCTACTCTAAATAGTTGCAAGATCACACCAATGCCTTGCTGTTGTAATCTTCTCTTCTTTTTTTGTGGATAGTGCAATTTCTAGCTACAAATACAAAGATGTATTTATTTATTTCGATTAGTGTAGAAATTTATTGACAAGAAAAGATTTAATGCTATTTGTTACCATTGATAGAGAGCATAAGTATGCAATATAATATATATTTTTGTCTTTTTTTAATTTCTTCCCTAAAATTTCCCTCCAAGGGAAATTTTATCTTTTAAATAAGTATTCATTATATTACTTCATTTAGTTGGACTCAATTAAGTTCTTTCTATCTTTTATCTTTTAAATAGAGGATGAATTATTTGTCACATTTAACTAATGTTGCATAAAATAATTTCTTTATTTTATTTTGTTGCCCTATTGAATAATTTTACTAATGTTTTGTTAAATCTATTTAAAATATTAGCAATATCTTAATCTTATTTCATTTTTTTAATACTAGTTATGAGAAAAGGGGAAAAATCTAATAATGCAGAAAAATTCTCATAAGAAAGAAAATTATCTACCAATTTAAAAAAATTATCAAAACCAAAATTATCCAATAATATACAAAATTATCAAAACTCAAAAAATTTATCGACACTATTAAATAATTGAAAAATATTTTTAATTTAGTAAATAATGCAGTCAATCAAAATCTACAAAAATTATTTAATTCTTAAATCATCTCCTAATTGAACATCTACACAAGAAAGTACTGAGTCAAAATCCAAAAAATTTAAAACACAATAGACATATTTACTAAGAAACCCTATTATTCTCTTTAATTCAATTCATTTAATCATCGTTTACTTCTCAAAACATCCATTTAATTTCATTAAAAACAACTATAATAGAGAAAGAAGAATTGTAAAACATCATAATACATCTTGTATGCAGTTATAATGAGTTTTTCTAATTAATAATCACAGCAAAACCTTCATACGATGAATTTAATATCAAATTCAACTCAAATAAAAAGATTCAAGCAAAGTTTAATCTTTCACTTATATGGTCAGTTAATGTTTTAAAAAAGAAAAATATCCAAAGTTGAATCAAAATACTTCCTTCAAATGCAGTCAGTTTTTCACAGCGTCAAAGTAAGGCCGATTCCAATTTTTGTTCCTAAACTTGGCTTCTTGGCTCTCTAATCACTCTTAATTTCCTTGTGACCTTAAGATTATGGTTTAGGCACCAAGTCATTTTCTTTGTCCATCCATTACCATTTTTATCTACTCCTCAATCCCTTTCTCCCGATTTTCACTTCTTTCTATTTTTCATTTTCTTATTTTCTATTCACTATATGTGTAATTATTTATTATATATGTAATTTCTTTTTAACCCTAGCATTATCCTTTTCTTTTGTCCCCATAGAGTTTAATAAGACTTATCATTTGGTTGCTCAATGGGCTCTGAATTTATATGATGATCAGGTTCTTATAGAGGAAGTTCCTCTTCATATATGCCCTTGTATTTTTGAGATTTAAATCCTCTTATGTATTAATTAATATGACATATTATATGAGAATAATCTTTATTTTTTATTTCAAATGAGTGAATGAAATTTGATTAAAAAAATTATTTTTAAATTTCGAAGAAAAGAGCAATTACATGTTAAAATTAAATTTCAACCATAATTTAAAATGAAAATGAATGGTTCTAATAGATCATATTAATAAAAGTATTCATAATATATCATCTTTATTTTAAATGATAGTTGAAATTTAATTTAATTTAATTTTAGCATATAATTAAATTTTATTTTTTCAAATAAATCTCAACTATCTACGAGAAATGAACATGAAAATTGTTATCATACAATAAATCATATTCATCAAAACATGGGCGTCCAAATCCTTTTCGCTGCTGAAATTGCCTTTTTATGAAAAAAAAAAATTTTCAAATTTAAGTTAAATCCTGAAAAAATTTTGGAATGACGGTAACTTCAAGATCAGCACCCCAGACACTCAATTTCCTAACCACCGGTAACGGAAGCTGTACTCTTCTCTTCCAAAACTTTTCATTTCAAACTCATCATCTCTAGCTTAAACCTACCATTACCTAACTCTCTCTGCAATGATAGTTGCTTTCTAATGTTGAGCAAATCGTGAAATTACAACCATGCCATCCTCTCCAAAATTCCTTCACTCCTCCCGCCTAGCTCCGCCCTCCGCTTCCCGCCGATCAACTTTCTTCATGCTCGCCTGCCTCTTCATAGGCATCTCCGGCTTCATCTTCGGCCTTACCGCCTCTTCCTCCGGCTACCGCTGCTACCACACCGTAGCTGAGCCTCGATCGGTGCGGGTCCTTTGGGACACCAATTCTAATACTAATAACAACAACAACGACAATGGCGTCGTTTTGAATCGTGGCAATAAGAGGCACAAGATTATGGGTTTTGTTGGGATTCAAACTGGGTTCGACTCGACCGGGCGGAGACAGTCCTTGCGGAAGACGTGGATGCCGTCCGACCGCCCAGGACTTCAACAGTATGCATCTGATGGCTGAATTTTTTTGAATTTTTTTAAAACGAAATAATTCTTAGTTTCTTTTTTTTTTTTGAAAAAAAATAATAATTGGGTTGCAGGTTGGAGGAATCCACTGGATTGGCATTCAGATTTGTTATCGGTAGAACTAATGATAAATGGAAGATGGCGAAGCTGAAGGACGAAGTAGCGGAATATGATGATTTCTTACTATTGGATATCGAGGAACAGTATAGTAAGCTTCCTTATAAAACGTTAGTTCTGATTAATGAACATGTAGTTTAGCATCTTATTTTCATTTATTTAGAATCTGTCATTTCGATAATTTGATTTTTAAATTGCAGTTTAGCATTCTTCAAAGCTGCCTATGCGCTTTTTGATTCTGAGTTTTATGTTAAAGCTGATGATGACATATATTTGAGACCTGGTGAGTTGATTTCTACAAACTTATGTATGTTCTTTCTATTTAGTATAGTATTCACCAGCAATTTTTTAAAATATTTTTTTATGAGACGAGAGCTTTTAATTGATTGTTAGATCGTCTGTCCATACTCTTGGCAAAGGAGCGTTCTCATTCTCAAACTTATCTTGGATGCCTGAAGAAGGGGCCTGTTTTCACTGATCCAAAGCTCAAATGGTCAGTCTTTACTTTTTATCATTTTTGTCTATGTTTCTTTTACTCTTATTGCGCCTGGACTTTATATTCCTAATGATTATTATTTCCATTCCCTTGGCACTAATGTAATTACTGGTAAAATTTGTAAATCCATCCTGATAGAAGAAAGATATTATAAAATATTTGAAGCAGTGACAAGCGCTGTAGGGATTATCCAAATATACTAAGGAATAACACCATATGGATAATCAAAAACTGTTTACATCAAATGGATGATCAAAAAATGTTTTTAGCCCATATTTTATTTTACCCATGGAATTAAAATGAAGGAAAATAAAGAATGACTATGAGACATTGCAAATAAAAAAAGGTAAATGTATAAAGGGGTATAAGCACAACATTGGTATATTACATGTGCTTTATACTTTCAAAACTGTACAATTACTGCCAGCATCTGAGATTGAGAAAGGTACTTACAGTAATTATCACATATATCATTGCATTGCATATTTGTTGTTTATCTCAAACAGTTATAAAAGGAGTCAGTTTTGGGAATATCGAAGAGAGAGAGAGAAATTAACTAGAGAACTGTTACTGGGGATAGTTTAGATTCTAGTGATCCCTTTATGGATGCCTTAGTGGGGTTTATGTGATGATAAAATAATGATGATGAGTTGAACAGAGTGTTTGTATTGGACATCGGACAGTAGATAGAGGAGTTTTTTGTTGACTATGGAAATAAGTAATAGCATATCAATGCAATGATGGCAATTAAATTTTGTCTATGTATGATGTTCGAAACACGATGGGGTTCTAGTTCTTAGTGAACTGTTGAGGATAGTGGAATTTCCATTATTTTATTTTTGTAAGCCTGTTCATGTTGGTCAAGATGAAATTTTATCTATAGTTGATGTCTATTTTCAATATGCAAATCCATAATTGCTTCAAGTTCTTAGTGCAACTTTTAGGATTGTGGAGTTTCAATAATTTCTTGCTTTGAGCCTATTCATGTTGATGTTTAGGTTGTTGGATGTTATGTTTAGGATTTTCTTCTAATTTCTTTTCTAAAGTTAAAATGTATGCTACTATAGCATCTCCATTTCAAATCACTTAGCAAGGGTAATGCTCACATGCTCTAGCTGTGAACAAGTTTAGGCATTTTAGGTCCTTCAATGTGGGCTTCGTATTTGAATTTTTCTTCTCGTTTGTGTACTTTAACCTTTTTTTCTAAAAAAAAAAAAAAATTTGTAGTTCGTTTTATTCTTTCCCAACTGTATATAAAATACAGTCTTTGGTTCAAAATCAGCATGAACCATGAGGTAGGATAGTTTGAAGGGCTAGTTGGTTAGGTTGAATTTAGGGCAGGGTTTTAAATCGCGGTCGCATTGTAGATTCTTCTTTATGTCGCGGATAAATTGTAACGGTTGCGGTCAACAAAATTGTGAATTTTTTCAAAAAATTCACTATACAACTAAAATCAATATATATTCAAGAATACATAATAGCAATAATAAAACCATCTAAATTAATAACTAATAAAGTACAAATTTTTTAATTATTCATAATTATTATATTATATTATATAATTAAATGGTAAATTAAATAAAATTAAAAAATAAAACTATAATTAAAAAATATTGACAAAATAAAATAACATCATACATAAATACTTACTCATATTTCTTTGTAAATAAAAAAACATATATTATTTTACACCTAACAAAATCTGTAATATTCTTTAAAAAATAATTAATGTAAAATTTATTAAGGATAATGTAAATCCTTTTCTATTACAATTTCATACATGTATTTACTTCCTAACGTAATTCATCTGGCCCACCCAATCATATTACTCCAACACTCAACTCCTCCCATTTAAACACCCCGACCCAAACTTGACAAAAGGTAACAAAACTAGCATTACAAAATGTTAAAACTCGAAAGGGAAAAGGAGTTAATGGAAGTGATTTTCTCTTCTTCTCTACTCAAATTGGTAGCACAATTCTATCAAGCAATTCGGGATCATCTTCTGATCGTTCAATATGATGCTTCTTATCTAATTCTTTCTCATCGAAGATGCCCAAAATTTGTTCATGTGGAAGGTTTTATTCATCGATGATATCTAGAATTAGGGGTGAGCAAAAATCAAACCGGACGGAAAAAACCGATCAAACCGAGTTGGTTCAATTTGGTTTGATCATTTGATAAAATCGGTAAAGTTCGATTTTAATTTAAAAAAATTTGGTTTTCAGTTTTTGGTTCAGTTTTTCAAATAAAAAATCAAATAAATCAAAGTTATTAATAAATTAAATCATTTTGAATTGAATCAGATTTAAAATACATATAATTTAGATAAATCAAACCGAACTGAACCAAATTTTTATAGGTTTAGTTCGGTTTATGGGCACATAAATTTCAGTTTAATCGGTTCAGTTAATTCAATTTTTAAAAAATTTTGGTTCAGTTTGGTTTTAAATATATAAAATTCAGTTTATTTGATTTTGGTGAAAAACCGAATCGAATTACCTAAATCAACTGTTTACTCATCCCTACCCAAAATCATCTATTTGTTTTGGGCGTAGCAAGCAACTCCTTCAAATCAGCATGCATGACTCTTTTATTTCATAACTCTCTACCAATACCCATAACCAAAGCGTGAAGAAAATCGGGTATGCTCTGTTTTGAAGAAAACCCAAGTGTGGCTCTTATTTCTTCCCTTTCTTTTCACTATTCTTCCCTTTCTTTTCACTATTTTCTTTTTCAGCATTCTTCCCTTTCTTTTGTTCATTTCAATTGCAACATTATTAGTTTCTTTTTCTGATTGATTTGAGTTTTTTTACAAGTTTTTTTGTTATTTTTCTTCACTATGCTATTTTTGCTTTTGTCTCTATCAATGGTAACGACGTGTCGGCTGTGATTCAAATTTCTCTCCTCAATATTGATCCATCTCGTATCGGCTACTCTTAATTCCATTACGTATCATCCGATACGATATATAACAGACGATATTTAAAAACTTGATTTAGGGCTTAATTGAAAATTAGAATGGGTGGCAATTTGGATGAACCAGTAAGATTTGTATGAAGCAGGATAAAGAAGTGAATTTAGACAAGAAAAAGGTGGTTTTGAGAATGGTGGCACATGAAAAGTAAAGTAAAATAAAATAAAAGAGTTAAATTACATGCAAATATTCATAGGCGTCACATCCAAGGTTCCAAAATCGAAAGGCATCACAACAATGGATGAATTGCATCATACCACTCAAAGAAGCATAACAGTTGGAATTTGTTTTTATTGACTGAAATCTTCATTTATAATCACATTGATAGGTACTCAGACTCCAAAACTAATCCTAAACCTTTAAGTTAAAAAGACTTTAGAACTAGTCCTACGCTCTAAGGATTTGACTCCCAAACAAAACTACAAAGGAATGAATGTTTTCCTAGAGTAACAAGGACTGTAATAATACTTTCAAATCTATGTATTTATATATACTATATATAAAAGCATGGATGGTGGGGGGGGTGGGGGCGCATACATGGACAAAAAGGGACATGATTGAAATTTATAATGACAAAAAGCTCTTTAAATTTATTGGTTTAAAATATTGATTTTTCTTGATTAATTTAACAAAATTGTTAATGTATGTAATTATTTGGAATGGAATACATTGATGACTTTTTCTTAGACCTAATACATTTAAACCAACTTAAAAGAGTATGAGAAGGATTGAAACAGGAAAAAAAAAAAGCATAAATAAGATTTGTACAATATAGTATGTTAGTGTGGAGGTACATATACTATTATTTCAATAACATATCTTTGTTTGGACACCTTTTCCAGCAAATGTGGAAAGTATGAAATTACCCATGAGATTAAATTACTTGACGAACAGCTTATTTATCTAAATAAACCTATAAATATAACTTTAAAAGACTAGGAAATATTGTATAATTTCTCCAATAAATCCTCTATTAAATCTGAACTGTAAGCCAAAGCTTGAATCTTTAAATTTGACTTTTCTTCAATTCGTTTTCTACATCAAATAATCTCTTAAAGCCTTACTTTTCAGGCCTTCCGTCATTATACCCAATATTTGTCCACACCATACTGTAACCTTTATACCCAAGCAAACTACCATTTTTAGAGGACATGACGGGTTGGCCTGTCCTTGTCCCATTTGTTCTGCTTAAATAAGGAGGTTGCTATGTTAATAGCAAAGGACGGTCACACAAAGAATAACTTCATTGATATGCAGTCATAATTTATGCAGTACTCAGAACACATTGACTTATGCAGGTATGAACCGCTATCCTATTTGCTTGGGAAGGAGTACTTCCTTCATGCTTATGGTCCAATATATGCTCTTTCTGCTGATGTTGTTGCAAGTTTAGTTGTTCTTCGAAACGACAGGCAAGTTTGCTTATACCCTTTCTTGCAACTTTCAAGACTCTTATTAGTTCAAAAACCATTTTCTTTTCATTTTCGTATTTCCCCCCTCATTTACATTCATCAAAATTTTTGAGCTAAATTTCTTTGAAGGACTAGCAGCAAGTTTGAAGTTTTTTTGAGGTTTTGGGACTTTGCAAACCTTGAAGGGAGCTTGTTGAAAATTTTAAATTCAATAACAGTTATTGTTGACAGATATTTCTCACCATTAGATTCTTATTAAATGAGGCATAACTCTTAGCACAAAAACTTAAAAAGGGAAAGAAGCCTAAAACCAACCTTATATTTTTGTTCTTCTGGTTAGTGTTCATATATCTCAATGTTGGTAAGGCGATATGGTCTGGTGAATACATTATTTGAGTTGGTTTGTGTCACAGCAAACACTTTCTTCGATAATTAGCTATTTAGTACATTGCTGTTATATATCTGTGGAAATTGGAAGGCAGCCATAATACATAAAAATGAACTTAAGCTTTGCCAATTCTCACGTAAAATTGGAGAAATTTTGCATTACATATGACATATCTTTTTTTTCCTTTGAAAAAATCAGTTTTCGGATGTTCAGCAATGAGGATGTTACAATTGGTGCATGGATGCTTGCAATGAATGTTAATCATGAGGATAATCGAGCACTATGCGAACCGGAGTGTAGTCCATCATCAATCGCTGTGTGGGATATTCCTAAGTGTTCTGGTTGGTGTTTTTCTAAACCAGATAGATATGGAAACAAACTGAAAAATGGTATCTGATTTGCTTCTGCTTCAAATTCCTTTGCATGATCATATGCACTAGTGATGTTATTATAATTCACATACTGAAAAATTCAGATTGTGGTACTTCAGTTGTTGATTTAGTACACATGAAATGATTTGCTGTCAGAAAAATGTGACTCAGATAAAGTATATAAACTAGGATAAATCACCAAATGGTTTCCTTGAAGTCAACATTTTAATTAAGATTAAGTTTCTGTTTCATCATAGTGTGGTCCAGTCTCTTGGGGTAAAGGCAGGGGTGTGTTTGGAGAAGTGAGTGAAAATTTAATTTTTGGAAATTGGTGGCTGAATAGGATAGAATTTATGAGACAATCTTAGCCATAGCAATGATAAAAACAATAATAAGATAAAGTTGGAATTTGAAGGTATATTTGATATGACATAATCAAATGTGATGTAGTCAAAGATGTAATGGAATGAAAAATATAATGTGATGAAATTGTAGTGAAAAGTAATTTTCATTCCTATATTTATTTGTTCATGTTGATTGCAAAGTGGTGGTGATCTTGGTGGTGTTGGTGGGCTAGTGGAGTTGGTTGTGTACATGGTAGTGGTGGCTGGAGCTGGCAGCCATGGTAGGAGTGCTGAGGTGGCAAGAGTAAGGGTGATGGTGGTGGTGAAAGTAAAAATAAGTAAATGTAATCATGGTTACATATATTTTTGTATGTAATAAGCATTACATGCATTCAGGTAATGATGATTACGTTATGTAATTAATACATCATAATAATATTTTTTTATGGCAGCCAAGGAAAGTAATTACAACTTTGATTATGATTTGCTAAACATAGCATGAGGAATTTTACTAGAACCCTTGGAATAATTTTAGGTTTTTTCCCCAAATGCCAACTTTGTATCAATTAATATTTCAAAAAAATCAGTTCTATTTATTTTTCCAGAGATAACATCATTCATAGTGTTCTGAGTCACATTTCATGCAGGACTCTGTAATCCTGAAACCAAATTATTGGAGCTCCATTTGAAGGATAGCTGTTCAAGCAGCCCAACTATGGCATCTGATGATTAGCATTTCTGTTGCATTTTTCTTCATGATTTTAGATTGAAGAAGCATTTAGAAGACTTTCTTACTCCTTTAAGTTGGTTGTGCTGTTGTCAGATACGTCAATTATCTCCTTAGGTTGATTTTGTTTTCTCTCTGCTACTGCTTCAATTTTTTTTTTTTTTAATGTCAATTTATTCTTTGTAATCATTTTTCTAATGTAGATCAAGAAAACAGAATTTTGGATATCTCCTTAAACTTTTAGCTAGTTTCAGAATTTAGGAGAAGAGAATTGATGAGAGTGATCATACTTGTAAGTTTGCAATCCTTATTATATAGTCCATAAAATTTTTGACTCAGTTTGTTAAACATTTTAACCTGATCATGAAGATCGTGATCTGGATTAGTTCTTTGACCATACATTGTGTAGAGATATGAGGTCTCGGTGGTTTCATTGTTCTTGAAAATGACACTTCCTGGAGATAAGAACGACCTCCAAGCTTCATGAAAACACCTTTGCTCAGAACTGTTGGGCTTAGGCCTGAGGTTCCAGTCTTTTGTTGCTTGTTTGCATTGTGAATTTGAGGATATGGTAAACAATTTTTATGATTCTTGATATTCTCTGGCGGTTCATGCATGTTCTGGAATTGACATCGAGCAGGATTTCCATGGCCCACTCTTTCAATAGCTGTTAGCTAAACTTGAAGTTTAAAATCTTTAAGCCCTAAGAGATAAATTGGGGTGGGGTAGGCAACTATGAGGCCCAGAACTGTAACGTAAAAGAAATTCCTTGATCTAAATGGGTTAGTGGTCTGACGTTTAATATGTTGCAACCAGTGGCGAAAAAGTTCGGAGACAGGATAAAAAAGTTATAGAAATTTCTTATCTTTTTATGTATAAAATTTTTTTATTAATTTATATATATTTGTAGATCAAGTAGTTATAGAGACAATCTGTTTTCTAATATCTCAATATCAGTTTAGATGCACCCAATGGCTATTATTATCAAGTATAAAACAAAACAATATTTCAACAGCAAAAAAGGTATGAATTGCACTCTTATAATCTCTTACGATCTACTGCTATTTTGCAATCTCTCAAAAATAATTATAACTTAAGCATCAAATTAACTATGAGATTATTTGTATCTTTTATATGGTTGACAATCTAGCTTAGGATCAAGGGCCATCAATTGGTGTCGTTTGTATGAGATCAAGTAAATCTTCTTTATTTCATATTTTCTTTAAGAATCCACACCATTTTTAGGAGCATGTATCATTTGTCTCTAGAGGAGGAAACCTCCTTACAAAATGCTAATTAGTTGGAAAATACCACTAACCCTATTGTCAACACTGCAACCAATCATGTTGTGATATAATTTCAAGCAACCTTAACTTGGTCCATATAGGTAGCCTTAGCCTCTTTTCATGCATAGATAATCCAAGCCCTAGCCTCCAACTTAGTAGGCCTAAACCCCAACAACCCCAAACGAATCTAGTTGAGGAAAGCCTTTCGGGGTTGAATGCGATGGAGTCTAAAACTACACAACACGAAGTAGAAACAAGACCAATGGTAACCAAGTAGGCCCTAAAGAAAATCACGTCCAAAGAGGTCGTAGACTCGGAGAACAATTACTCTAAGGAGAACGGTGAATAAACATCTAGGAAGAAGAGTTCTGAACCATCCATGAAGAGGTACCTTGAGGCTTCTCCTGTGATCTAAGAAATCATTGAGGAAAGATTCCGCATAAAGTGGAAGTTGTGAAACCTACAAACATATGATGGAACAGGGGACCCCCGAACGCTCTTCTTAACATTTTGAACTATAATGCTCCTCAATAACATCTCAAATGTCATCCTTTACAAGGTCTTCCTAACTACTCAAATGGAAACTACACAGAGATAGTACCTACAGCTCCCTTGCGGGTCAATCCACTCATTCAAGGAGTTAGTGGAAGCATTCCTCACATATTTGCTGCTAACATTCCTCGTAAGAGGAAAACCAGTTCTTTGAGATCTTGTAGGCAATGTGAAGAGGAACCCTTTGGGAATACATCGATAGGTTCAACAAAGAGGCCATACAGATAGAAACCATAAATATGAAAATCGTAGTAGAATCCATGTGAAGTGGCACAACATTCAAGAGACTCAAGGACAACCTCCATATAAAGACCATTAATTCATACTCGGACCTGATAACCCTCGCCTAAAGGAACATTGAGCTAGGAGAAAAAAAAAAGAGAAGAATGCAAAAATAGTGACAAACGAAACCAGAAGAAGTCCTAAAATAGGAGAATGGATAGCTCCTAAAATCAAACACTCCAACAACATATCCCTTCTCCGGCAGACCTAGGAACAACCAAGATTTTCATTTCACACCCTTCACTAATCTAGAGGTAACATTCTCATATGGGTTAAAAAGAATGCTAATAACATTTTATACATTCAAAGGCGAAATCCATAAATGGCAGCCAAAAGGGATAAAAGCTTATTTTATAGGGTTCCACAATGATTATGGGCACAACATAGGACAATTTTGGGACTTGAAATAAAAGGCAGAGCACCTGATACAAACAGGAGCTCTCAAGAGGTTTGTTAAAAAGGATAAGAGGAAGAAATCTAAAAAATAAAACACTAAACAAAAGGCAGAAAAAGGCCACGTAAAACCTTAGTGAGGGTCATCAACATCATCATTTCGAGAAAAGCCCAAAATAAGTGGCAGAAAGGCATTCTCATTTAGACATATTTATGGTGAGCTCATATGAACTAGTTACCCTATAAGTCACGTTCAGACTAAAGGATGGAGAACATGTCCAAAGTCCTTAAAACGACGCCTTAGTGGTTGTAGGGGTAATTGAGAATTACCTAGTCAAAAGGCTCCTAATAAAAGGTGGCAGTGTGACATATATACTGATAGAGCAAACATACCGAGCCATGGGAAGCACATTGGCAGACCTTAGAAAAGTCACCAAACCCTCATATGATTGAAAGGAAAATATCTAAAGTCCATAAAAGCCATTGTTCTAATAGTTAAAATGATGAATGAACAATTTGGGCTCATTTCCATTATAAGAACAATATTATAGATAAACAGTTTCCCTATAATGGTCTTATTAGTAGGCTTTACTTTTACAAATATAGAGCAGTGCATAACATATAGTACCTGACTATGAAGATACCATAATCGAAGGTATGGTGACTGTGCGAGGAGACCAAAAGTTGCCTTATCAGTGCAATAATGTGGCCTTTCATGTTGTCCCTTGGTGCCTTAGAAGGAGTGGGGGTTGAATAGGGCAATGGAAAATTGTACAAATTCAAACTAAATATGGAAATAGATGAAGAATCAACATACAAGATTTATAGAGGTTCGAGATAACTTGCCTATGTCCTTTCCTCTAGTATTTTCACTAAAGTCTTCACTATTTTGATAACTTAAAGTGCTATCAACAACCTTTACTTAAAGTAAGTTTTGGGCACTTACCAAGCCTTTACAAGTAAAAGATTCTTAAGCATTATCATCATCTTATAAGTAGTTCACAAGTACTACTTAAACCTTAAACCTAAAGTAGTTTTTAGGTACTGCTTTAAACCTTTCACAAGAGATACTTTTAAAGGGTTTCTCAATATTGAGTTGCATAATAAGTTTATAATGATTTTAGGTGAAAGAAAAACTCTCACTTAAGTAAGAATGGATGTTCAAAGTACATTCACAAGGTATGCTTGATATGAAGTAAAAAAATAAAGAAAGTTCTTGAGAAGTTTGTCCTTCAAATTCTATTTTGAAGATAACTCTTTTAGTTTACTCTCAGGCTTGATCAATGAATGTCTTTTAGATGCTAGATCACTTTTTGTTGACAATGTAACAACCTTTTTTTTTATTGAGAATAACTTTCACAATGGATTACTCACTTAATAGAATAGTTATTTATCTTATTTCTATTGAAAGCAGTTCCTTTTTATAGTTTGAATAAAGAACCAATTGTTAGAGAAAAGCTATCACTTCACATTACAATTGTAAGCAAAAAATACCCATTGAAGAAACTCCACTCCTACTGCTAAGGTATCAACCATTATTGATTTCATGTAAACAGGTGGTTCATAGTTAATATTTAACTTCCACAATCGTTGGTCCTATCGAGACACTCGTTGGAAGTAGCTGTTAAGAGTGGGTGCAATAAGGCTCTTCGTTCTCCCTTTTTTTTAATTGTTCAAAGCATTTCTTCTTCAATGGTCATTGAATATACACAATGGTTGTTGATTCTAACTTTAATGCCCGTTGGAGTATGAACAACACTTGTTGTTGATTTCTACAAAATAATGTCTTTATGCTCTATTTTTGAAAAACTACAAAAGTGATTCAATGCTTGTTGGAGTTCTCACAATGCCCATTGGAAACATCCTAATGCCTATTGAGTATTTGAGTAAGGATCCTTGGGTTCTTGGCTATTGTTGCCTCTGGTTCCTTAGAGGGAGGATCCTTGGGTTTTTGGCTTTTTGCAGACTATGCAATTGGTTCCTCTTGATCAATTAGACTCCTTAGTTGTAAATTTAATCCTTCAATAATCCAATTAAGGGCTTGAGTTACATCCTTCAGCTAAGATTTCAACATGTTCACATTTTGATAGAGGGTAGTGAAGGAAGCTTCAACACTTTTAATAGCAATAGTGAGTTGTTCAACCTGTTCAAGAACTTTATGCTCAAAGAAGGATGAGGATGGAATATGTTCAATTAGTCTAATACCACTTACAACTACAACGCTTGCTATACCAATGTCCATAATGTTTTCATTTCCTTTTTCTTCTTGAATGATAGCTCCTTCATTAGGTACCAACTTGATCAAGCAACTGTCCAACCTCTATAAAATACCCATGCTCAGCAACATTTTCTCACTTATTAGTTCATTTGCATGTAGCTTTCTATCACTAAGTCAAAATCTTCAAGCTCATCCTCAGTAGGAGGAATGGCTTTCATAAATTTTATATCTTTGTGATGTAGTGAGCCATCACAAAGGCATTTGACTTATCCACTTGATCTATCCTTTGAAGTAGTAGCCATGGTGTGTTTACTTTTTGCTTATTCTTCATGCACCATAAGTAGAAGAGGTCCATCAAGGTACAATTGTCATTAGATTGACCTATGCCATTAATGTTCCATGCTATGAACTAATGGGGAATCCTTAAGGCGTGGCTTATAATCTTGAAGGCTTTTGTTGTTATTATTGTTGTTGTAGGTGGTAGTCCTTTCTATGATTAAATTTCAAAATTGATTAATGCCAATCTTGAAGGATGAATGAGGTTCTGTCAAACTGTTATTTGTTGCATCAAGGCATTTAGCTAAATAATTTAGGCGAACTTTGTATTTCTTCCTAAATAATCTAAATTTAATTGTGTCTAGCTCATTATACACATTACAATCATTTCTAAAACCTTACGAGTTGTGAGAAATTCAACTATTAACCCCAAATAAGAAGGTTCTCTGATGTGGTAAAAGAATTTCCAATCTATTCCAATCATCACTTATTCCACTTTCTCTGTTAAGTGGTATCTCTACAAGTCATTCTGCTCCCTAAACTTCCTAACTCATAGTTGCCTTTTTACCAAGTTGTGAGCCATATCTTTTTCTTTTTCACTCTTGAGAGATAAAAGATTTACCAAGGTAGCAATTACATCTGTTGAAAGTAACTTAGGTACCTACTCTGTTTCTAATTGTTATGATGCTTTCCATTTTCCTTTGGAATTATGGGATGCTTTATCTTTCTTTGGTTGAGTTTGAGTTATTGATGATTTTGCAACTCTTTTCTTCTTTTGAGCTAACATGGAGGCTAGGTTTTCCTTAGCCTCAAAGATGGATCTAAAGGAGGATCTTGGGGTTTTTTTCGTATCGACTTATTTGAATCTTTTGGTGGATTTGATTTTGGATGCCATGATAATAAAGATTGTGTAGCAAAGATTTGAAAGATGTGAAAAAGATGCCAAGTAAGAGCATATAAAAAAAATTTAGAATTTAAGGGTTTAAATAGTTATTTAACACTTCCCCCTTATTTAAATAATATAACCATTGGAGGTAGCAATGGTTGTGTCGATAAGGACAATGGTCATTGGACATGACTGTTAACTTGATTTTTCAAAAAAAAAAAAAGAACTCATCCAATGAGGGTGGCATATTTGCAACTGTCATTTAAAAGATGCCAACAATCGTTGGTGATTTATAATGATCATAGAGACCAATAGAACTAAAGAAAGACTTCATATGTAATTCAACAGTCATTGTACATAATGAAATGATTGTTGGACATGTTCTTCAATCAAAAACTCAGTTAAAACCAATTTTTTAATGAAATAAAGGAACTTTAAAACTTATCTGATGAATATTTTTAATCAAATTCAATGAAATAAACATGAATTCAATTGAAATTTGGATAAGTTAACATTCACAATTAAAACTTTTAGTCAATGAATCTAAATGATTTAATAGTGATAAAATAACAATAGATGCAACAAAGTTTAAAAGGAAAATTGAGAAAAAATGAACCTTATTGAAGCTACTATAAGGTATTGCCATCTATCAATCTAAGTTCCCTTTTGATGAATTGTATTCTTTCATCATAAAGAGGTAGAGTGAAAATATCTACCAATTAATGGTTAGCATCATCAAATTCCAACAACAATGTTGCCATTGTTTACATGATCTCTAATAAAATGATGTATTATGTCTATATGCTTACATTTAGAATGTTGAATGGGATTTTTAGGCCAGTTAATGGCACTACTGTTATCACACTTAATAGCAACTTGCTTTACAATAACTTTATAATCAAGAAGTTATGGTTTCATCTATAAAATTTGGGCACAACACATACCAACTATTGCTACATACTTAGCTTTTATAGCTGACAAAGCAACTAAGTTTTACTTTTTGCTACTCTCAGACACTAAGCATTGACCAAGTAATAGACAAGTGTTTGAAATGCTCTTTCTATCTAAGGTACACCCAGCAAAATCAACTTTAAAAAATGCATTTAATTCAAATGAAGAGCTCTTAGGATACCAAAGTCCTAAGTTAAGAGTACTAACAAGATATTTTAGAATGTGTTTTGCAGCATGTAAGTGAGATTCCTTGGTATTAGATTGATATCTAGCACACAAGAAAATGTTTAACATAATATTAGGTCTAGAGGCTATGAGATATAGTAGACTACCAATCTTACCTCTATATAGTTTTTTATCCACATTCTTACCATGTTCATCCATATCTAGCTTGATGTTGGTGTTCATAGGTGTTTTACAAGGTTTATTGTTGTCCATGCAAAATATTTGCTTAGCTCTTTTGTATATTTAGCTTGGTTGATGAAGATTCATGTCTTTCTTTGTTTGATTTGTAATCTAAGGTAGAATTTAAATTCTCCCTTCATACTCACTCTTCATTAATTTTGATAAATCTTCACTCAAGCAAACATTAGTGGTACCAAATATGATATCATCTACATATATTTGCATTAACAATATGTCTTCATTTTTTTCTTAGAAAAGAGCGTTATATCTACCAATCCTTTAATGAAACCTTTTTTTGTAAGAAACTTGTTTAATCTCTTATACCAAGCTCTTAGAGCTTGCTTTAAGCCATATAAGGCTTTGGAGAGCTTATAGATATGGTTAGGAAAACAATTGATTTACAAACTAGGAGGTTAATCAACAAATACTTCCTCTTCAATGTAACCATTGAGGAAATCACTTTGGACATCTTTTTGGTACAACTTGAAATCCATGTGAGATGTAAATGCAAGGAGAACTCTAATGGCCTTAAGCCTAGCTACAGGTGTAAAAGTTTCATCTAAGTCATTCCCTTCTTCTTAATTATTGCATTTGGCTATAAACTAAGCCTTGTTCTTAATAATGACTCCATGTTCATCAAGTTTGTTTCTATAGACCCATTTATTTCCAATAATGAAATGTTTATGAGATTTAGGAACTAGGGACTGTACTTTGTTTCTTTCAAATTGATTGAGTTCTTCTTGCATAGCATGAACCCAATGTTCATCTTTTGATGCAAATATCCAAGGCCAGCCCAAAGATCCGCTTCAACTTCATGACCTAATCACTAAGGGAGGGCTCAGAAGGTTTAAAGAAGCAATTAGGTTATTCATAGAACAAGGAATAACCATTGGACTAACGTAAGAAAAACAAAAGAAGCAAGAAGCCCAATTGTTTAGAGATGACAATATGGACTCTTCAAAGGAAGCCTTTAACTTGATCCATTGGAATCCAACATGTGAAAGGCCCATGACCCAAGTATGAGGAAACTTTCTCATTAGTAGAATTTCTCTCTTAAAACTAATTAAGAACTTTGTATTTACTTATATAAGAAACTTCTTTTATAATTAGGAAGATATCTAATGTGTCTTTTAGTTATTTCCTATTTAAGGAGTATCCTTTTTCTTAAATAGATTAGACAGATTTCAAATACTATTTAGGAAGTAATTCTTAAGGTTTCTAGAAGTTTTGTAAAGGCTATAAATAGCCCTTTTTATTTAGCCAAATCAATAAAAAAAATTGAATAATATTTCTTTTATCAAAATTGCTTGTGAGAGTTAATTCTCTTCTTGAGTTTTTTATAGGACTTAGTGAGATTGTTAAGTGTGTTCTTAATAATTTCACAAACTCATTTAATCCAGCTCATAAATTACTTAGTTAATTTAAGGTTGAGATTAACACCTCTTGAATTTTTATAATTTAGGTTGCTAGAAACAAGTTTTCTAAAGGTTTAATTGGGATTTGAGAGTTTAACTTGTTTTGATTTTTGAATTAAAACTTGGGACTTGTGCTACATACGAATCAGGATTAGAAAATCAACCTCGTTCATATCATTTGGTATCAGAGCCAAGGCTAAATTTAAGATCAAAGGTATCTATCTTTATGTTCTTACATTGTTCTTCGTTCATCCATTCACATTCTTCACATTTCTTCTCCAATTCTGCCATATCTCAATTCTTGCATCCAAATATGTTTCTTTTCATTGTTTACCTTCATTGATCTTGTTTCATGATCATATATCACACTGAAAAAATTAGGTTCAAATTCCATCAAAATCTCATACTTGTGCAAAAATTCCTTAAATTAAGGAACTTTGCAAAATCTTTAATTTCTTATGTTTCTTCCATCCAAATTCGAATTTCTTCATTAAAAAACCCTTTTTGTGTCCTTAATTGCAGAATTGAAGTGATTGATTTAAAAAAAAAAAAAAAAAGAAAGAAAGCAAAAAAGAAAGAGAAAAAAAAACAAGGAAAAGAACAAAAAAGAAAAGACGAGAAAAAGAAAAAAGCTAAGAATTGCAAAGGTGTGTTTCAAGCCGATTTTTGAAATCCCCTTTCTCATTCGGCCTAGACATATTTTTTATCATATTCAAAACACCAACTTGCACTTCCAAATTTCCTTCTAAACTCTTTGATTACTATTAGATCTTTAGAAATTTGTTTGTGCAACCAATTGTGTTCTTTTCAATTCTTTTGTTTTC